>JAXCGZ010023948.1:12500-20495 GCA_037179515.1 Halocaridina rubra | reverse complement strand
AAACAGTTGGCTTGTAACGCAAACTGACAAAGACGCCCCAGGAAACTAAAGGTGAGATAGTCATTGCTTTGCTTCAACAGAAAGTATGCAATAGAAGTGGGAACAAGGTAGAAAAGACTTCGTATAGGAATGAACATCATGATACACTTATTCCTGTCGAGGAAATTAATTCAAGCTTTGTAGTTTTGAGCATTATTTTATTATTAATAATGTAGGCGTCTACGATAAGTTTTCCACTTTATTTTCTCATGTTATTACTTAGTATTTCATATTTTTCTTTCAAGCAAATGAATAGCATAACTTTCTCCTCCTAGAGAAACTCACCGTCAAGAAAAAAATAAAATCATAATCAAGATTCTTTTACTAGTGCCTCATGAGGATAAAATTATTTGCCTCATTTGCGGATAAGGAAGAATGTAAATTAAGCCATGAGGTAAAAGGAGATAATAATTTTCATGCCTTTTATGGATATCATCATTTTACCGATTCTAGTATCGCTATGAGAGGAATTTCAATATTCAATTGTAGTTTTTTGTTTGTAAATGTGTAAATCGCTATGAGATAGGAATATCAATATTCAATTGTAGTTTTTTTGTTTATAAATGTTGTAAATCGCTATGAGAGAAATATCAATTTTTCATTTGTAGATTTTTTTTATAAATGTGTAAAAATAAGTTCATATAGATTGATACTAGTTCAATTAATGGTGTATAAGCCATTTAAAATATGGGAAGATATTTCATGACTAAAAGTTTTCCTGGTTCGTGGGAAAACTTGAATACATTAAAGAAATCAAAAGGCTTGTCAGAATATAAACAAAGCAGCTTTCTTCTGAATAATGTTGTGTTTTCTGAAAAAAAAATTCTCTAACTTTACTTTTCAATGTTAACTCATCTGGAAAGAGGAATGCCCATATATTTACTGGCAGAGTAGGTTAATGATCTTAAAAAGGCCTTTCTCTCAGTGGAATATGTCTGAAGAATACATATTATATAACGAAACATTTTTGAAAAACTTAGAGATGCCTTACATATCAAAGGGAAAAGCAGAGTTTCGTACGCTCAATCAAGCAGGTTATTCTATCAATGCACATTTCTTTTTGTCCATTCGTTACATAATATTAGAATACCGCGTCATGATAATTTTCAACACAAAACTTCACGAACATGGATTGCTGTACGAAAGAATATTTCACCATTATGCAGGGATAAAACATATGAAAGAAAAACTTCATAATCAAAATATAGTGAATATCGATTACAAGATAGTGACATTGCTCAAACTGACACAAATTCAAGAAATGTTTTCAACACTATGCTCGGATGACACATTAATAGACCCGAATAAATAATCGGAGCCTTTACTAATATGAAACATGGCAATAAAAACAAAGCTGAGCAATCTCTGCAACTTATATTTGATCAGTCCAGTTCGTACTTAAGAAAGTACCTACTATGTACTTTCATGTGTATTTGAGAATAGTTTCTCTCTCTCTCTCTCTCTCTCTCTCTCTCTCTCTCTCTCCTCTCTCTCTCTCTCTCTCTCTCTCTCTCTCTCTCTCTCTCTCTCTCTCTCTCTCTCTCTCTCTCTCTCTCTCTCTCTCTCAAGAAAGTACCTACTATGTACCTTCATGTATTTGAGAATAGTTCTCTCTCTCTCTCTCTCTCTCTCTCTCTCTCTCTCTCTCTCTCTCTCTCTCTCTCTCTCTCTTCTCTCTCTCTCTCTCTCTCTCTCTCTCTCTCTCTCCTCTCTCTCTCTCCTGTCATTTATACATTTATTCATATTCTCATAAACATGAAATAATTAATTTGTTGATTCAGTAAATCTTTCAGTTCTTCAACCCTCATTGCTGCTTTAATGATGTTTTCCTGTATCAGTTTTGTTCATGCATGTCATTGTATTTTAATGAATGCTAAAGTAACTGAAATATGCATAATAGACTACATTACAAATGGATCGCCAGGGTAATCTCTGTATATATATATATATATATATATATATATATATATATATATATATATATATATATATATATATATATATATATATATATATATATATATATATATATATATATATATACACACACACACACACACTTTTGAAAAACGTTCTATTAATCTTCACATTAATCCTTTCGTCACACAAAATTTCTAATGACCTTCTTAATTTCATCCAAGCACACTGTAGTCTGAGTTTAATTTCAGGGTCCATATCTCCATTTTCAGTCACTTCTGAGCCGAAGTATTTAAAAGATGCAGCTTTCTTGAAGCCATCCAATCCTAGTTTCACTTCGGCTTGACTACCCTTTCCTCTTGCTTATATTCAGACCTCGATCTTCAAGTTCTTGTCTTCACGTTTATAGCTTTAACTCGACTCCTTCTTTGATAAGGTTCATTAGCACGATGTCATCAACAAACATTGCACTCTAAGGGACCTCTTCACTGACATCTGATGTTTTGATATCCATCACAAGGTCGAAGATGTAGGGACATAAGAAATTATCCCTGAGGGAGACTGACCTTTACTTTAAACTCTTCTGTAGTACCGACAGAGGTTCGTACTTGTGTGGATGCCTGTGCATATATATATATATATATATATATATATATATATATATATATATATATATATATATATATATATATATATATATATATATATATATATATATATATATATATATATATATATATATATATATATTAATAACACTGAAGTGTTAGCACTGTTCATACCATGTAGGTGCAAATAGACTCTTACTAAGTATAATAAACATAATTCATTTTAACTTTAATTCTAAGCACATTTCCAAACAAAAAGAGCTATTATTTTGAATATCGAAGCTTTGCATATTCAACTCGATTCTAAGCACATTTCCAAACAAAAAGAGTTATTATTTTGAATATCGAAGCTTTATATATTTAACTTGGTGATTTCCATTTTCGATTCCTCCTCATTTGACGATTATAATGACAAACGATTCCATTTTCTCATTACAAGTCACGAACTGTTGGAATGGAGTGTGTTATGCTAATGAGATATTATGAAATTCAGGGGAGTAACTAATTAAATCATACTTGTATGTATGCATGTATGTACGTATGAATGCGTGCATGCATGTATGTATGTATGCATTTCTTGTGCCCTGGGCGCAATGATTTTCCAGGCTGGTTCTTTGTGCTGCCAACTCTAAAACTTCACAGGACGTTCAGGCTTTCCCCTGACCTTGTTCTCTACCTTTTCACTGACTAGGAAACAGGAAGGAACACTGAGTCTTATCAGACCAGTCTGAATGAGATTTATGCAGCTGTAGGAATCCTCTATGTTCCTGTTTTACGTCACGGACTCCCTTTTCAACCAAGGGCTAGGACGGTTGCCTTCTTGCGAAGGACTTACTTTGACAGATGTAATCATTACCCTGAGTGCATGCCCTTGCTAACCTAAAACCGTTACGGGGCGCGAACCCTCGACCTGACGCCTCAGAGTCGCGGACGCTACCATTTGAGCCACGGTGACTACTCCGTAGGGAATGCTTTATTTATGATGATAATGATTCACCAGAACCAGAAGCTTTCAATATTTTTAAGCGACCTAAATTCATTGTATAATTTTTGTAACAATTTTGACGATAACCAGTTGCTTCCAAAGGCAATTCCTCCAGCGTTAATGGTATCTGGTCACAAATGTTATTCATACTGTAAGGTGAAGAGGTAGCGTCCTCGACTCTGAGGCATCAGGTCGAGGCTTCGCGTCCCGTCACGGTCTGAGGTTAGCAAAGGCATGCACTCAGGGTAAGGATTACATCTGCCAAAGCAAGTCATTCGCAAGATGGCAACCGTCCTAGCCCTTGGTAGAAAAGGGAGTCCGTGACGTAAAACCGGAACATAAATTGTAGGGTGAAGTTGCTTGTTCAGTGTGTCTCAAATCACGAATATCATGAATGTAAAAAGAGCTTAGCATCTGGATTCCCCTTGCAAGAACTATAGTCTGTAAAGTTACCATGCTGAGAGAGAGAGAGAGAGAGAGAGAGAGAGAGAGAGAGAGGAGAGAGAGAGAGAGAGAGGAGAGAGAGAGAGAGAGAGAGAGAGAGAGAGAGGGGGGGGGGGGGGTGGGTCATGCAAAATACATAATGGCGATGGTAACTTCTTTGTAGGGTTTTCGGCAGTGTCGCAACGTTTTCTTTTTCCCATGATTTGTCACTGTATAATTTAATTACGGACCTAATTAGTTTAATTGCCAGTCTAAACATCTTCGTACTTCACTTCAACATCCATTAGACCATATTTTCACCAGCAAACACATATCTGAAAGAAAAAAGTATAATGTAATTAACTAATGCAATAATGACTACGAATTGTTTCGCTTTTTTTTCTCGATATCGAGTCAAGATGTGCTTAAAGCTTAAAATTTGTTATTTCTAGTGGATTGCTTGGGTCAAAATTGTATGGGAAAATGTGTTCATTTGTCCCTGCAAGTTGCTTAGTTCAAAAGTTATGGAACTTTCTAATGTTTCTAGGGTTCGCGTCCGCGTACCAATTATTTGTAATAATGGGTAAAAACGAACCCCGTGGGACATTATTTAAACCTGTTACCTGTCAAAATCTGAATATAGACACTTAAAAAAATATAATAAAACAGATATCAACAAAAAATCCACTAGGTGCACGTGGACCTCTTCTTCTCCAACTATACCTCACAAGAAATTCATATTGCAAGATGGAAAGTGATACAAGCACAGAAAAAGAGGAAAGAAACAATTTTCCAAAATACATTTATCATATCCCAATTCTGCAACACTAATTCCAATTTGCATAATGCTCACAATTATTCAACACCATTTGCTCATCGGAAAATGACAGACAAGTACATCTGCAAGTGTATAAGTACTCTTGTGTATATGTACTCTAGCATCAACAGAATTAATTTTCGTTGCATTTCTAATCGACACGTTGTCGGGAGAAAATGCATATCGTGTTTAACTTGGTTTCTAATTACATTACCATACTAAAAGTGTCAGAATTTTTATGATCAAACTGTTAGATATTTTTCTTAATGATATCCGCTTCGACTACTCATACGACGCTTATAATGACTATAGAGGATATTTTCTATCCTAATCATGAACTGCCACAGTGAGGCACTATTTGCTAAAGGGAGATCATGAGAGTAATGCGAGTGATTATGGAAATGAAACATAATTTTTTATAAGTATGCATTCATATATGCATGGCATATTTGTCTGTATGTATAAAACTATTCATGTATGATTGCATTTATGCTTGTGCCTATTCAAGCATGTATGAAAATGCATGAACGTTCTGTTGTGGGAATCTGGAACCGGGTGGACAACTTTGAGTAATTGAAACTCACCATGTATTTTCTTGGCTGGAGGGTGTTTTAGCAACTAGATATATTGTTATGACTTAGGCCTCTCACATGTACGCGCCAAGAGCCGATAGAGCCAAAGTTGTCCACCCAGTTCCAGATTCCCACGACAGTTCTAAATACTTTTCTTCCATCATATTCATTACTTTACACATACGTCTAGCATAGTACCTATATGGCAACAGGCAAATATTGATTGTTTAAGATTTTGAGAGAGAATTAAAGTTATAAAGACAAAGCTCATATTCTTCTAACAAAAACTATTTTACTATAGCAAAATAATAACTCATTCCACAATCTTCAAAACTAACATATATTTTGAAGAGCAAAAAGAAAATAAGATATTATGAATGTAGGGAAAGAACAGCAAAGAGAAATTTAGCATTCTAAATGACTTCATTTATCAATTAATAAACTCAGGTACTAAATACATATCTCAACGTACTTTCTAGTGTCATTTCAACCACACCACATGCCAATACACATAAGATGAGTACGGTCAGGAGGCTGATTTCCTTCACTGCAATAGTACATTCAAAGTAATTATGAGTTCAGCATGTCGATAATCCTTATCGTAATTTTTAATGTATAAGTAACTAACAGAAAACTAGAAAATGTAAAAAAAGTTATTTTTTTTTTTTTAGTAAGCTGGCTATACGATGAGCCTTTTCTCATCCTATGAAACTGCTGGTTATCAGTTCTTTTGGTTCCTTTTGATTTTTCATAATATGAATTAGACAAAGATTTTCCTCTTCAGTTATTACGGTCAAACAAAGGTAAAAGGTTAAGTTTATCTATATCTGGATAGTTTAATATATATAAAAATTTTCATATCTTCAAAATTATCAAATTAAGTTCATAAAGTGAAAAACCAGAGATGAGGTAATTAATTTTCTAATATAGGCTGCAGACTCGGTAAGCAGATTCGTGAAAACCATTATATACATTAAGTATTCTTGTCTGAAAAATAGCATGCAAGATAGTGTTAATATCGTAACTGCAAAAGGCAATGACTGCCATATTCCCCCTTATAGGAAGGGTGACTGAGTCAAAGAAAATACTTTGACTTCTTGTGGGAGGTAAATACAGAGGAGGGGATTCCCAGGCCCCTCGCTCCGCTCCACTTAGTCGACTTTTACGACACGCAGGGAACACGGAGGAAGTATTCTTACCCCCTCCCTCAGGGAGATAAAAAATAAATCATCCCAAACAAAAAGAAATATAGGAAAATTCAATATATCTGCCAGAAATATATTGCAAAGTTCTTTCGATTTCTTCTTCATATTCATTATTCCAATACGAATCTGACCTCACTTCAGCTTTAATTTTTTTTCAATCATACATTATCTGTCAGTGATGCTCCAGGTGTTTCCAGCTTAATTATTCCTCATTTTACATTGTACCTCGTATAAAATACTGAATAGAGTCATTTTATTTTATTTCGTCTGTTGTGTATCACTCCAATGTTCTCTCTTAATCTAGCTCATGTTTATTGCTATAATCTACTTCTTTTCTTTTCATTGCTTTTAGTCTCCTCCAACACTTTTCTCTCTCACTCTAATCTTCTCTAGAATTATTTATCCAACCATGCAGTTGACTTGAAGTGTAATTGGATTCTGTATTAAATGGAGATTAATTTGTGTCAAGGGTACGTTCTGTATACATTAGTTTTACTGAAATATTTACTTCTATATAAGTATTGTAGAAATAAAAGATCTCACTACCTGATATCCTTATTTATTTACAAGTTACTTAGCATTGCCATTATTTTGTTTTAAAGCTAACTAAATGAATTAAATACCTTTAATATTCATGACTTACAAGACAACGATATATTAGCAATTTCTGAAAGAGCAAAAGATATAAAAGATAAACAATAACCTCATTCCATATGGATAATGTTAGCATAAAAAGAATATAGCATTACAAATGGATAATGTTAGCATAAAAAGAATATCGCATTACAGCCAGTCAGTATCTCTCTCTCTCTCTCTCTCTCTCTCTCTCTCTCTCTCTCTCTCTCTCTCTCTCTCTCTATCTATCTATCTATCTATCTGTTTGTCTCTCTCTTTATCTATCTATCTATCTATCTATCTATCTATCTATCTATCTATCTATCTATCTATCTATCTATCTATCTATCTATCTATCTATCTATCTATCTATCTATCTATCTATCTATCTGTGTATATGTGTGTGTGCATGTGTGTGCAATATTTTGCAGATATAATTCACTGCTTCACTACTACGTAATGAAACATAATTGGAAAGAAAGATTAAAAAAAGTATGCAATTAGCAACAAGATATACATTTCTCTTTAAGCTTTTATTCTATATAAAAAGATTCAAGTAAGGGTTCAAAGGCCCTTTCCGTGCAAATTAATCGTCTAACAATTAATTTCCCCTTTTGAAAAATATAAATATTTTTTTTTTCATTCTAACCCTCATCCTTATCCTGTTTTATCATATGTATCCACGTGGCCCTCTCCTTTTCAAGCAAAACATAAATTTCAATTTCTCTAGTACATTAATCTTCGTTATCAAGCGTTTCATCATACTTACGTCATATATCTTCATCTTACATTATACATGCTTAATAATCCTCAA
>JAXCGZ010023948.1:0-5000 GCA_037179515.1 Halocaridina rubra | reverse complement strand
GTTATAATATTAAAACCATAAGTAACTTTGAATGACAGACACAGTAAGAAAACCAATTTGATACTTTGAGACAACACATTCGGTGGCTGGAGTACAACTTCAAGAGACAGAAAATGAGAGAGATCTAGGAGTAAACATACTGGCAGATTTGTCTCCAGAAATACATATAAATGGCGTAGTAAGGGCAGCATATGCATTCTTATCAAATGTAAGGGTAGCCTTCAGGCACATGGACAAGGAAATGTTCAGAAATATTTATGTAACCTATGTGAGGCCAAAACTCGAATATGCAGCCCCCTTTTGGAATCCGCACTTGAAAAAGCACATAGCTAAGCTTGAAAAAGTTCAAAGACATGCCACGAAACTGGTGCCAGAAATACGCAATCTCGGTTATGATGAGAGGCTGAGGGAATTAGACTTGCCATCACTCGAAGCTAGAAGAGTAAGGGGGGATATGGTGACAGTCTTTAAATTCCTTCATGGTTATGATAGAGTGGATAGGGATCGATATTTCGATATGGCTGGCTCTAGAACTAGAGGTCATAGTTTGAAGCTTCGTAAGAAAACTTGTTTGCAGGATGTAAGGAAATACTTTTTCAGTGTAAGAGTAGTTGATAATTGGAATTCGCTAAGCGAGGAGGTAGTTAATGCTATCTCAATCCATAGTTTTAAGGACAGGTATGATAAGTATCACTAAGTCTAAAAATGGAACCGATCAGGAGACGGGAAGATACGAGCTTTGGGCTCTTTCCCGTAAACACAATTAGGTAATCACAATTAGGTAATCACACACACACACACACACACACACACACACACACACATACACACACACACACACACTAGTATTTTGAGGGTGATAATATAGTCATGCTGAATAACATGCAGAGAGTTCATTAATTCATTTTCCACGCCTCTCAACGAGTGGGGGGGGGGTATGTAGATGCTTTTTAGGTTGGTATGTTATTGCAGTTCCATGCTTAAAGAGAGTCTGAGTTTTTGCGATCTTACTTTTGAGATATTTTCTCTGTGATTTCTATTTTGGTTGCGTCATCATTTCGTGTAAATAAAGATAAAATTCGTCTCTTATTTCCTACCATTAATTGAAAGTATGGTGTACATGATCATACTGGATGTCTGCGTTTTATAACATTTGGGAAATTATTAGATGTCATTATATATAAAATACGTGTAGACTCGCATATTCGTGTATTAATATTGAAATATGTATTTATCTCTTCTTAGCTGTTTTTATGCATATGTGTACACAAACTTTTATGCTCAGTAACGTGAAATTGATAATTGCTACATATAACATCAATATCTACTACATCACGCCTAACTCTTTTATTACAAAATGATAGGAATACGCACGTTTAAAAAATGAACTTTACATATGCAAGGCGAACAATAAAAACACACAAACACACACACACACACACACACACACACACACGTTCAGTGACACACGGAATTGCTCCTCTTAAATTTTAAAGTTTCGAGTGACTAAAGTGCTTAGTGGAAAACTTTACCATAATTTCCAAAAATCTGAAATCGTGCAGAGTATTGTGAGTACAAAAACTAATATTTGTTGTAAGGCGAGACTGTTCATATTAAAGGAAAAAAATTGAGAACTTTTTCGTGAGGAAGAGAGAGAAGCTGCCGCCCAGTTTCTGCCTTGAGGGAAATCTAGAAGAGTTGCCAGACGTGGAGCCTCACACCACATTACCTAATTTTTTGTGTAAACTGGGGAAAGCTCTTAAGCCGTTTTACCTGATCCTGTGGTTCTATATATTGTTAAAAACAGTATCCTTCCCATTTATATTAACTAGTTAGTTAGTTTGATACACGAAAAAATTGAATAATAAAAGAAAAAAAAATTACCAAATACCCACCTGTCAACAGTACTGAGTTAAGTTGCCAAGTAGTACAGCAGTCCTATTTTTTTTTTTTTTTTTTGCTTTTCTTTTAGCTTTCTCGTTTGCTATTTTGTTATTTTGTATATATATTGAGTTAAATGTAAAGTCTAAATCCCGTGATAACATATCTTGGTTAGCAAGTCAGTTTATCAGTTAGGAAGAATATATAACAGAAACAGGTGGGTGCCACCTCGAACACAAATTCGAATTTTCCTTCAGGTTTGACTTTTGTTTTTCTTTTTCTTTTTATACGTAAATTACCATGGTCAAGTTTTTAAGTTAAGATGTGTGTTACCAGAAAGGAGACAAACTGAGTCACTAAATAGCACTTATATGGAGATATAAAAATTCTGTGTGAAGGTAAATTAGAAGTTTTTCTCTTTTCTTTTTTTTTTCCTCTTTCTCGTCTTCTTTCTATATTCTGTGAGAGGGAGAACATAAAAATGAAGCCATCTCTGTCCCAAACCTCTCCCACCCATGGGTCGGGAGAAGGGGTAGTCATCAGAGGACTTAAACAGAGAATCAAGAAGTTAGTGGAAATGGTTACAAGCCTTGATGATAAAATTCGGAATATGGATGGAGAAATGAAAGAGAATGAAACACTCAGAGAACAAATAAGATCTTTGGAGGAAGCAAATAAAGCACAAGGGCAGGAGAGAAAGGAACTAGAAAAAAGAATAAAGAAGCTGGAAGGGGAAAAGAGTCAACTAGAATCTAGAATTTCTAAACAAGAAGATAAAAACAAACAGCTAAATGACAACCTAAAGGAATTAGATGTTAGTTCACTGCTATCTTCTGAGAGAGACGAGATTGCTGCTTGGAATGTTCAGATTAAGGAAAACATTGAACAGTTCAGAAAAGAGTTCCAGGAGCTGAATATGGAAAATGATGCCATGAAAACGTCCTTTGCTGATGCACTAAAGGGGAATGTGGCAGTAAAAGAGGCTGTAAAGGTGGTGGCACTGGAAAACATACAAACAGTTGACTATAAAGAGACAGTAATCGAAAAAATGAAAGACGTTGTGATGGAAAGGGCAAACCCACTCATCAGACAGGCACTTGATAAGGAGAAGACAGTGGTAATCTCAGGCATAAGTGAATCCCAGGAGCCAACATGGCAGGGGAGACTTGAAGAAAATAAAGCTAGGGTTGTAGACCTGATAAGAAAGCTTGGAGTAGTATGTGGTCCTGAGGATATTGTAAACATACACCAACTAGGTAAATATTCGAGGGAAGGAAAGCCGAGACCAACAAAAGTAACCTTTGAGAGAGGGGAGACATGTAGGGAAATATTGTTGAGAAAAAAAAGTCTAAAAGACCTTCAAGAATGCAAAGAAGTGTTCATTAGACGATACAGAACACAGGAAGAGATGGGAAAGATCAAAAACTTGTTGCAAGAGGCAAGAAGGTTAAATGATGAAAGAAATGAAGAAGAGAAGAAAAATTTTCGTTACGGAATACTTCCAGACAAAGGGGAGATAAAGAAGATAATGACAGAAGATCAGGGGATGGGGCCTCATTAAGATTGTTATACACAAATGCTGATGGATTAGCTGGTAAGGCAGTAGAATTAAAAGATAGGATTCACAACAGTAAGGCAGATATAGTAGCAATTACAGAGACTAAGTTGAGTGAGGACATAAACAGTGTCACAGTTTTTCCTAAGGGCTTCAGAATACTAAGGGTCGAAAGATCTGAGAGGACTGGTGGAGGGATAGCACTGCTCATAAGTGAGAGGATTCAAGTTGAAGAGATAAACTTGGCTATAGAAAGTGAGTTCAGGGAATTTCTTGTTGCTCGCATAAATACTGGGTCAGAGAGCATTATAATAACTGTTGTATACAACCCACCAAGGAACCAAAATAGGCTTGAAATTTATGAGGAAAGTCATATAGGTACGATTGAAGTCATAAACTCAATTGTTAACATGGCGCGGGAGAAAAAATGTAGGATTTTGATTATGGGAGACTTTAATCATAAAGAGATAGATTGGATAAATCTTGACCCACACAGTGGTGAGGACTCCTTTGGGGCAAGATTCCTAGATTGCGTACAAGGGAATTTCCTACACCAACATGTAATGGAACCAACAAGAGCCAGGGGTGGGGATGAGCCATCACTACTTGATCTGGTGTTCACAGATAATGTGTTGGATATTGAAAATATTGAGTATGAACCACCAATTGGAAAGAGTGACCACTGTGTGTTGTTGATGGAGTATATCATTGAAGACATTCTTCCTGAGAGTAGAGGCACTGAGGACATGAGGAGGAACTATCAGAAAGGAGATTACATCAAAATGAATGAGCTTTTTGCAGTTATTGACTGGAGAACCTTATTTTACAACAAATCTGTACAAGAAATGTATGACATCTTTTGTGAGAAATATGGGAAGATAGTAGATTGCTGCATACCTGTCACCAAAGTAGGTGTAATTCATGCCAGAGAGAAATGGTTCGATAATGGGTGTAAAAGAGCTAAGGAGTGGAGAGACAAATGCTGGAAAAGGTATAGGAGGAGAAAAAACATAAATGCCTGGCAAACCTACAAAAGAGCAAGAAATGACTACCTAAGTAAAAGGAGAGAGGCAGAGAAAGATTATGAGAGGGACATCACCAGGAAGGCTAAAGAAAATCCCAAGCTTTTCCACAGCTTTATCAGAGGAAAACTGAAGGTAAAAGAACAGGTTTTAAGGCTAAAGAGAGCGGATGGAAGCATCACTGAGACGGACGAAGAGATCTGCAAAGAATTGAACAAGGAGTTTCAGTCAGTATTTACAGTAGAAAATACCCCACCCCCTCAGATTGCAGTGATAGAAGCTCAAGGGCCGGTATTAGAGAACATCAACCTTACAGCCACAGAGGTATGCAAAGCGCTGATGGATTTAGATGTTCATAAAGCTACAGGTCCTGATGACATATCCCCTCATGTGCTTAAAAAATGCGCAAACACAATATCAGTGGCACTAAGTATCATATTTAAGGAGTCATTGGAGTCAGGGGAGATTCCAAGATGCTGGAAACAAGCAAATGTGATACCTATCTTCAAAAAGGGAAGGAGGGATACGGCTCTGAACTATAG
>JAXCGZ010023947.1:0-20518 GCA_037179515.1 Halocaridina rubra | reverse complement strand
TATGTTCATATTACAGATTCCCCAACCTCACTCGTGGCTTCATTTTAGCATTTAATTCAATTCCCAATCTCATTCGGGCCATGAAATTATCAAATAAGCACATTACATATGTGAAAACATGAATCATTTTTTACCCCGACCGGGACTCGAACCTAGGACTTATGATTACTAAGTCAAGGCGCTACCACTACACCACAGAAGGTTAAAAGGAATCCAACCTTATAGCTTATATCTGCTATACTTAGGAATGAACGCATTCTAACTGAATGCCACTATGTTCATATTACAGATTCCCCAACCTCACTCGTGGCTTCATTTTAGCATTTAATTCAATTCCCAATCTCATTCGGGCCATGAAATTATCAAATAAGCACATTACATATGTGAAAACATGAATCATTTTTTACCCCGACCGGGACTCGAACCTAGGACTTATGATTACTAAGTCAAGGCGCTACCACTACACCACAGAAGGTTAAAAGGAACCCAACCTTATAGCTTATATCTGCTATACTTAGGAATGAACGCATTCTAACTGAATGCCACTATGTTCATATTACAGATTCCCCAACCTCACTCGTGGCTTCATTTTAGCATTTAATTCAATTCCCAATCTCATTCGGGCCATGAAATTATCAAATAAGCACATTACATATGTGAAAACATGAATCATTTTTTACCCCGACCGGGACTCGAACCTAGGACTTATGATTACTAAGTCAAGGCGCTACCACTACACCACAGAAGGTTAAAAGGAATCCAACCTTATAGCTTATATCTGCTATACTTAGGAATGAACGCATTCTAACTGAATGCCACTATGTTCATATTACAGATTCCCCAACCTCACTCGTGGCTTCATTTTAGCATTTAATTCAATTCCCAATCTCATTCGGGCCATGAAATTATCAAATAAGCACATTACATATGTGAAAACATGAATCATTTTTTACCCCGACCGGGACTCGAACCTAGGACTTATGATTACTAAGTCAAGGCGCTACCACTACACCACAGAAGGTTAAAAGGAATCCAACCTTATAGCTTATATCTGCTATACTTAGGAATGAACGCATTCTAACTGAATGCCACTATGTTCATATTACAGATTCCCCAACCTCACTCGTGGCTTCATTTTAGCATTTAATTCAATTCCCAATCTCATTCGGGCCATGAAATTATCAAATAAGCACATTACATATGTGAAAACATGAATCATTTTTTACCCCGACCGGGACTCGAACCTAGGACTTATGATTACTAAGTCAAGGCGCTACCACTACACCACAGAAGGTTAAAAGGAATCCAACCTTATAGCTTATATCTGCTATACTTAGGAATGAACGCATTCTAACTGAATGCCACTATGTTCATATTACAGATTCCCCAACCTCACTCGTGGCTTCATTTTAGCATTTAATTCAATTCCCAATCTCATTCGGGCCATGAAATTATCAAATAAGCACATTACATATGTGAAAACATGAATCATTTTTTACCCCGACCGGGACTCGAACCTAGGACTTATGATTACTAAGTCAAGGCGCTACCACTACACCACAGAAGGTTAAAAGGAATCCAACCTTATAGCTTATATCTGCTATACTTAGGAATGAACGCATTCTAACTGAATGCCACTATGTTCATATTACAGATTCCCCAACCTCACTCGTGGCTTCATTTTAGCATTTAATTCAATTCCCAATCTCATTCGGGCCATGAAATTATCAAATAAGCACATTACATATGTGAAAACATGAATCATTTTTTACCCCGACCGGGACTCGAACCTAGGACTTATGATTACTAAGTCAAGGCGCTACCACTACACCACAGAAGGTTAAAAGGAATCCAACCTTATAGCTTATATCTGCTATACTTAGGAATGAACGCATTCTAACTGAATGCCACTATGTTCATATTACAGATTCCCCAACCTCACTCGTGGCTTCATTTTAGCATTTAATTCAATTCCCAATCTCATTCGGGCCATGAAATTATCAAATAAGCACATTACATATGTGAAAACATGAATCATTTTTTACCCCGACCGGGACTCGAACCTAGGACTTATGATTACTAAGTCAAGGCGCTACCACTACACCACAGAAGGTTAAAAGGAATCCAACCTTATAGCTTATATCTGCTATACTTAGGAATGAACGCATTCTAACTGAATGCCACTATGTTCATATTACAGATTCCCCAACCTCACTCGTGGCTTCATTTTAGCATTTAATTCAATTCCCAATCTCATTCGGGCCATGAAATTATCAAATAAGCACATTACATATGTGAAAACATGAATCATTTTTTACCCCGACCGGGACTCGAACCTAGGACTTATGATTACTAAGTCAAGGCGCTACCACTACACCACAGAAGGTTAAAAGGAATCCAACCTTATAGCTTATATCTGCTATACTTAGGAATGAACGCATTCTAACTGAATGCCACTATGTTCATATTACAGATTCCCCAACCTCACTCGTGGCTTCATTTTAGCATTTAATTCAATTCCCAATCTCATTCGGGCCATGAAATTATCAAATAAGCACATTACATATGTGAAAACATGAATCATTTTTTACCCCGACCGGGACTCGAACCTAGGACTTATGATTACTAAGTCAAGGCGCTACCACTACACCACAGAAGGTTAAAAGGAATCCAACCTTATAGCTTATATCTGCTATACTTAGGAATGAACGCATTCTAACTGAATGCCACTATGTTCATATTACAGATTCCCCAACCTCACTCGTGGCTTCATTTTAGCATTTAATTCAATTCCCAATCTCATTCGGGCCATGAAATTATCAAATAAGCACATTACATATGTGAAAACATGAATCATTTTTTACCCCGACCGGGACTCGAACCTAGGACTTATGATTACTAAGTCAAGGCGCTACCACTACACCACAGAAGGTTAAAAGGAATCCAACCTTATAGCTTATATCTGCTATACTTAGGAATGAACGCATTCTAACTGAATGCCACTATGTTCATATTACAGATTCCCCAACCTCACTCGTGGCTTCATTTTAGCATTTAATTCAATTCCCAATCTCATTCGGGCCATGAAATTATCAAATAAGCACATTACATATGTGAAAACATGAATCATTTTTTACCCCGACCGGGACTCGAACCTAGGACTTATGATTACTAAGTCAAGGCGCTACCACTACACCACAGAAGGTTAAAAGGAATCCAACCTTATAGCTTATATCTGCTATACTTAGGAATGAACGCATTCTAACTGAATGCCACTATGTTCATATTACAGATTCCCCAACCTCACTCGTGGCTTCATTTTAGCATTTAATTCAATTCCCAATCTCATTCGGGCCATGAAATTATCAAATAAGCACATTACATATGTGAAAACATGAATCATTTTTTACCCCGACCGGGACTCGAACCTAGGACTTATGATTACTAAGTCAAGGCGCTACCACTACACCACAGAAGGTTAAAAGGAATCCAACCTTATAGCTTATATCTGCTATACTTAGGAATGAACGCATTCTAACTGAATGCCACTATGTTCATATTACAGATTCCCAACCTCACTCGTGGCTTCATTTTAGCATTTAATTCAATTCCCAATCTCATTCGGGCCATGAAATTATCAAATAAGCACATTACATATGTGAAAACATGAATCATTTTTTACCCCGACCGGGACTCGAACCTAGGACTTATGATTACTAAGTCAAGGCGCTACCACTACACTACAGAAGGTTAAAAGGAATCCAACCTTATAGCTTATATCTGCTATACTTAGGAATGAACGCATTCTAACTGAATGCCACTATGTTCATATTACAGATTCCCCAACCTCACTCGTGGCTTCATTTTAGCATTTAATTCAATTCCCAATCTCATTCGGGCCTTGAAATTATCAAATAAGCACATTACATATGTGAAAACATGAATCATTTTTTACCCCGACCGGGACTCGAACCTAGGACTTATGATTACTAAGTCAAGGCGCTACCACTACACCACAGAAGGTTAAAAGGAATCCAACCTTATAGCTTATATCTGCTATACTTAGGAATGAACGCATTCTAACTGAATGCCACTATGTTCATATTACAGATTCCCCAACCTCACTCGTGGCTTCATTTTAGCATTTAATTCAATTCCCAATCTCATTCGGGCCATGAAATTATCAAATAAGCACATTACATATGTGAAAACATGAATCATTTTTTACCCCGACCGGGACTTGAACCTAGGACTTATGATTACTAAGTCAAGGCGCTACCACTACACCACAGAAGGTTAAAAGGAATCGAACCTTATAGCTTATATCTGCTATACTTAGGAATGAACGCATTCTAACTGAATGCCACTATGTTCATATTACAGATTCCCCAACCTCACTCGTGGCTTCATTTTAGCATTTAATTCAATTCCCAATCTCATTCGGGCCATGAAATTATCAAATAAGCACATTACATATGTGAAAACATGAATCATTTTTTACCCCGACCGGGACTCGAACCTAGGACTTATGATTACTAAGTCAAGGCGCTACCACTACACCACAGAAGGTTAAAAGGAATCCAACCTTATAGCTTATATCTGCTATACTTAGGAATGAACGCATTCTAACTGAATGCCACTATGTTCCTATTACAAATTCCCCAACCTCACTCGTGGCTTCATTTTAGCATTTAATTCAATTCCCAATCTCATTCGGGCCATGAAATTATCAAATAAGCACATTACATATGTGAAAACATGAATCATTTTTTACCCCGACCGGGACTCGGACCTAGGACTTATGATTACTAAGTCAAGGTGTTACCACTACACCACAAAAGGTTAAAAGGAATCCAACCTTATAGCTTATATCTGCTATACTGAGGAATGAACGCATTCTAACTGAATGCCACTATGTTCATATTGCAGATTCCCCAACCTCACTCGTGGCTTCATTTTAGCATTTAATTCAATTCCCAATCTCATTCGGGCCATGAAATTATCAAATAAGCACATTACATATGTGAAAACATGAATTATTTTTTACTCCGACCGGGACTCAAACCTAGGACTTATGATTACTAAGTCAAGGCGCTACCACTACACCACAGAAGGTTAAAAGGAATCCAAGATTATAGCTTATATCTGCTATACTTAGGAATGAACGCTTTCTAACTGAATGCCACTATGTTCATATTACATATTCCCCAACCTCACTCGTGGCTTCATTTTAGCATTTAATTCAATTCCCAATCTCATTCGGGCCATGAAATTATCAAATAAGCACATTACATATGTGAAAACATGAATCATTTTTTACCCCGACCGGGACTCGAACCTAGGACTTATGATTACTAAGTCAAGGCACTACCACTACACCACAGAAGGTTAAAAGGAATCGAGCCTTATAGCTTATATCTGCTATACTTAGGAATGAACGCATTCTAACTGAATGCCACTATGTTCATATTACAGATTCCCAACCTCACTCGTGGCTTCATTTTAGCATTTAATTCAATTCCCAATCTCATTCGGGCCATGAAATTTTCAAATAAGCACATTACATATGTGAAAACATGAAATATTTTTTACCCCGACCGGGACCCGAACCTAGGACTTATGATTACTAAGTCAAGGCGCTACCACTACACCACAGAAGGTTAAAAGGAATCCAACCTTATAGCTTATATCTGCTATACTTAGGAATGAACGCATTCTAACTGAATGCCACTATGTTCATATTACAGATTCCCCAACCTCACTCGTGGCTTCATTTTAGCATTTAATTCAATTCCCAATCTCATTCGGGCCATGAAATTATCAAATAAGCACATTACATATGTGAAAACATGAATCATTTTTTACCCCGAACGAGACTCGAACCTAGGACTTATGATTACTAAGTCAAGGCGCTACCACTACACTACAGAAGGTTAAAAGGAATCCAACCTTATAGCTTATATCTGCTATGCTTAGGAATGAACGCATTCTAACTGAATGCCACTATGTTCATATTACAGATTCCCCAACCTCACTCGTGGCTTCATTTTAGCATTTAATTCAATTCCCAATCTCATTCGGGCCATGAAATTATCAAATAAGCACATTACATATGTGAAAACATGAATTATTTTTTACCCCGACCGGGACTCAAACCTAGGACTTATGATTACTAAGTCAAGGCGCTACCACTACACCACAGAAGGTTAAAAGGAATCCAAGATTATAGCTTATATCTGCTATACTTAGGAATGAACGCATTCTAACTGAATGCCACTATGTTCATATTACATATTCCCCAACCTCTCTCGTGGCTTCATTTTAGCATTTAATTCAATTCCCAATCTCATTCGGGCCATGAAATTATCAAATAAGCACATTACATATGTGAAAACATGAATCATTTTTTACCCCAACCGGGACTCGAACCTAGGACTTATGATTACTAAGTCAAGGCGCTACCACTATACCACAGAAGGTTAAAAGGAATCCAACCTTAAAGCTTATATCTGCTATACTTAGGAATGAACGCATTCTAACTGAATGCCACTATGTTCATATTACAGATTCCCCAACCTCACTCGTGGCTTCATTTTAGCATTTAATTCAATTCCCAATCTCATTCGGGCCATGAAATTATCAAATAAGCACATTACATATGTGAAAAAATGAATTATTTTTTATCCCGACCGGGACTCAAACCTAGGACTTATGATTACTAAGTCAAGGCGCTACCACTACACCACAGAAGGTTAAAAGGAATCCAACCTTATAGCTTATATCTGCTATACTTAGGAATGAACGCATTCTAACTGAATGCCACTATGTTCATATTACAGATTCCCCAACCTCACTCGTGGCTTCAGTTTAGCATTTAATTCAATTCCCAATCTCATTTGGGCCATGCAATTATCAAATAAGCACATTACATATGTGAAAACATGAATCATTTTTTACCCCGACCGGGACTCGAACCTAGGACCTATGATTACTAAGTCAAGGCGCTACCACTACACCACAGAAGGTTAAAAGGAATCCAACCTTATAGCTTATATCTGCTATACTTAGGAATGAACGCATTCTAACTGAATGCCACTATGTTCATATTACAGATTCCCCAACCTCACTCGTGGCTTCATTTTAGCATTTAATTCAATTCCCAATCTCATTCGGGCCATGAAATTATCAAATAAGCACATTACATATGTGAAAACATGAATCATTTTTTACCCCGACCGGGACTCGAACCTAGGACTTATGATTACTAAGTCAAGGCGCTACCACTACACCACAGAAGGTTAAAAGGAATCCAACCTTATAGCTTATATCTGCTATACTTAGGAATGAACGCATTCTAACTGAATGCCACTATGTTCATATTACAGATTCCCAACCTCACTCGTGGCTTCATTTTAGCATTTAATTCAATTCCCAATCTCATTCGGGCCATGAAATTATCAAATAAGCACATTACATATGTGAAAACATGAATCATTTTTTACCCCGACCGGGACTCGAACCTAGGACTTATGATTACTAAGTCAAGGCGCTGCCACTACACTACAGAAGGTTAAAAGGAATCCAACCTTATAGCTTATATCTGCTATACTTAGGAATGAACGCATTCTAACTGAATGCCACTATGTTCATATTACAGATTCCCCAACCTCACTCGTGGCTTCATTTTAGCATTTAATTCAATTCCCAATCTCATTCGGGCCTTGAAATTATCAAATAAGCACATTACATATGTGAAAACATGAATCATTTTTTACCCCGACCGGGACTCGAACCTAGGACTTATGATTACTAAGTCAAGGCGCTACCACTACACCACAGAAGGTTAAAAGGAATCCAACCTTATAGCTTATATCTGCTATACTTAGGAATGAACGCATTCTAACTGAATGCCACTATGTTCATATTACAGATTCCCCAACCTCACTCGTGGCTTCATTTTAGCATTTAATTCAATTCCCAATCTCATTCGGGCCATGAAATTATCAAATAAGCACATTACATATGTGAAAACATGAATCATTTTTTACCCCGACCGGGACTTGAACCTAGGACTTATGATTACTAAGTCAAGGCGCTACCACTACACCACAGAAGGTTAAAAGGAATCGAACCTTATAGCTTATATCTGCTATACTTAGGAATGAACGCATTCTAACTGAATGCCACTATGTTCATATTACAGATTCCCCAACCTCACTCGTGGCTTCATTTTAGCATTTAATTCAATTCCCAATCTCATTCGGGCCATGAAATTATCAAATAAGCACATTACATATGTGAAAACATGAATCATTTTTTACCCCGACCGGGACTCGAACCTAGGACTTATGATTACTAAGTCAAGGCGCTACCACTACACCACAGAAGGTTAAAAGGAATCCAACCTTATAGCTTATATCTGCTATACTTAGGAATGAACGCATTCTAACTGAATGCCACTATGTTCCTATTACAAATTCCCCAACCTCACTCGTGGCTTCATTTTAGCATTTAATTCAATTCCCAATCTCATTCGGGCCATGAAATTATCAAATAAGCACATTACATATGTGAAAACATGAATCATTTTTTACCCCGACCGGGACTCGGACCTAGGACTTATGATTACTAAGTCAAGGTGTTACCACTACACCACAAAAGGTTAAAAGGAATCCAACCTTATAGCTTATATCTGCTATACTGAGGAATGAACGCATTCTAACTGAATGCCACTATGTTCATATTACAGATTCCCCAACCTCACTCGTGGCTTCATTTTAGCATTTAATTCAATTCCCAATCTCATTCGGGCCATGAAATTATCAAATAAGCACATTACATATGTGAAAACATGAATTATTTTTTACTCCGACCGGGACTCAAACCTAGGACTTATGATTTCTAAGTCAAGGCGCTACCACTACACCACAGAAGGTTAAAAGGAATCCAAGATTATAGCTTATATCTGCTATACTTAGGAATGAACGCATTCTAACTGAATGCCACTATGTTCATATTACATATTCCCCAACCTCACTCGTGGCTTCATTTTAGCATTTAATTCAATTCCCAATCTCATTCGGGCCATGAAATTATCAAATAAGCACATTACATATGTGAAAACATGAATCATTTTTTACCCCGACCGGGACTCGAACCTAGGACTTATGATTACTAAGTCAAGGCACTACCACTACACCACAGAAGGTTAAAAGGAATCGAGCCTTATAGCTTATATCTGCTATACTTAGGAATGAACGCATTCTAACTGAATGCCACTATGTTCATATTACAGATTCCCAACCTCACTCGTGGCTTCATTTTAGCATTTAATTCAATTCCCAATCTCATTCGGGCCATGAAATTATCAAATAAGCACATTACATATGTGAAAACATGAATCATTTTTTACCCCGACCGGGACCCGAACCTAGGACTTATGATTACTAAGTCAAGGTGCTACCACTACACCACAGAAGGTTAAAAGGAATCCAACCTTATAGCTTATATCTGCTATACTTAGGAATGAACGCATTCTAACTGAATGTCACTATGTTCCTATTACAAATTCCCCAACCTCACTCGTGGCTTCATTTTAGCATTTAATTCAATTCCCAATCTCATTCGGGCCATGAAATTATCAAATAAGCACATTACATATGTGAAAACAAGAATCATTTTTTACCCCGACCGGGACTCGGACCTAGGACTTATGATTACTAAGTCAAGGTGTTACCACTACACCACAAAAGGTTAAAAGGAATCCAACCTTATAGCTTATATCTGCTATACTTAGGAATGAACGCATTCTAACTGAATGCCACTATGTTCATATTACAGATTCCCCAACCTCACTCGTGGCTTCATTTTAGCATTTAATTCAATTCCCAATCTCATTCGGGCCTTGAAATTATCAAATAAGCACATTACATATGTGAAAACATGAATCATTTTTTTACCCCGACCGGGACTCGAACCTAGGACTTATGATTACTAAGTCAAGGCGCTACCACTACACCACAGAAGGTTAAAAGGAATCCAACCTTATAGCTTATATCTGCTATACTTAGGAATGAACGCATTCTAACTGAATGCCACTATGTTCATATTACAGATTCCCCAACCTCACTCGTGGCTTCATTTTAGCATTTAATTCAATTCCCAATCTCATTCGGGCCATGAAATTATCAAATAAGCACATTACATATGTGAAAACATGAATCATTTTTTACCCCGACCGGGACTTGAACCTAGGACTTATGATTACTAAGTCAAGGCGCTACCACTACACCACAGAAGGTTAAAAGGAATCCAACCTTATAGCTTATATCTGCTATACTTAGGAATGAACGCATTCTAACTGAATGCCACTATGTTCATATTACAGATTCCCCAACCTCACTCGTGGCTTCATTTTAGCATTTAATTCAATTCCCAATCTCATTCGGGCCATGAAATTATCAAATAAGCACATTACATATGTGAAAACATGAATCATTTTTTACCCCGAACGGGACTCGAACCTAGGACTTATGATTACTAAGTCAAGGCGCTACCACTACACTACAGAAGGTTAAAAGGAATCCAACCTTATAGCTTATATCTGCTATACTTAGGAATGAACGCATTCTAACTGAATGCCACTATGTTCATATTACAGATTCCCCAACCTCACTCGTGGCTTCATTTTAGCATTTAATTCAATTCCCAATCTCATTCGGGCCATGAAATTATCAAATAAGCACATTACATATGTGAAAACATGAATTATTTTTTACCCCGACCGGGACTCGAACCTAGGACTTATGATTACTAAGTCAAGGCGCTACCACTACACCACAGAAGGTTAAAAGGAATCCAACCTTATAGCTTATATCTGCTATACTTAGGAATGAACGCATTCTAACTGAATGCCACTATGTTCATATTACAGATTCCCCAACCTCACTCGTGGCTTCATTTTAGCATTTAATTCAATTCCCAATCTCATTCGGGCCATGAAATTATCAAATAAGCACATTACATATGTGAAAACATGAATCATTTTTTACCCCGACCGGGACTCGAACCTAGGACTTATGATTACTAAGTCAAGGCGCTACCACTACACCACAGGAGGTTAAAAGGAATCCAACCTTATAGCTTATATCTGCTATACTTAGGAATGAACGCATTCTAACTGAATGCCACTATGTTCATATTACAGATTCCCCAACCTCACTCGTGGCTTCATTTTAGCATTTAATTCAATTCCCAATCTCATTCGGGCCATGAAATTGTCAAATAAGCACATTACATATGTGAAAACATGAATCATTTTTTATCCCGACCGGGACTCGAACCTAGGACTTATGATTACTAAGTCAAGGCGCTACCACTACACCACAGAAGGTTAAAAGGAATCCAACCTTATAGCTTATATCTGCTATACTTAGGAATGAACGCATTCTAACTGAATGCCACTATGTTCATATTACAGATTCCCCAACCTCACTCGTGGCTTCATTTTAGCATTTAATTCAATTCCCAATCTCATTTGGGCCATGCAATTATCAAATAAGCACATTACATATGTGAAAACATGAATCATTTTTTACCCCGACCGGGACTCGAACCTAGGACTTATGATTACTAAGTCAAGGCGCTACCACTACACCACAGAAGGTTAAAAGGAATCCAACCTTATAGCTTATATCTGCTATACTTAGGAATGAACGCATTCTAACTGAATGCCACTATGTTCATATTACAGATTCCCCAACCTCACTCGTGGCTTCATTTTAGCATTTAATTCAATTCCCAATCTCATTCGGGCCATGAAATTATCAAATAAGCACATTACATATGTGAAAACATGAATCATTTTTTACCCCGACCGGGACTCGAACCTAGGACTTATGATTACTAAGTCAAGGCGCTACCACTACACCACAGAAGGTTAAAAGGAATCCAACCTTATAGCTTATATCTGCTATACTTAGGAATGAACGCATTCTAACTGAATGCCACTATGTTCATATTACAGATTCCCCAACCTCACTCGTGGCTTCATTTTAGCATTTAATTCAATTCCCAATCTCATTCGGGCCATGAAATTATCAAATAAGCACATTACATATGTGAAAACATGAATCATTTTTTACCCCGACCGGGACTCGAACCTAGGACTTATGATTACTAAGTCAAGGCGCTACCACTACACCACAGAAGGTTAAAAGGAATCCAACCTTATAGCTTATATCTGCTATACTTAGGAATGAACGCATTCTAACTGAATGCCACTATGTTCATATTACAGATTCCCCAACCTCACTCGTGGCTTCATTTTAGCATTTAATTCAATTCCCAATCTCATTCGGGCCATGAAATTATCAAATAAGCACATTACATATGTGAAAACATGAATCATTTTTTACCCCGACCGGGACTCGAACCTAGGACTTATGATTACTAAGTCAAGGCGCTACCACTACACCACAGAAGGTTAAAAGGAATCCAACCTTATAGCTTATATCTGCTATACTTAGGAATGAACGCATTCTAACTGAATGCCACTATGTTCATATTACAGATTCCCCAACCTCACTCGTGGCTTCATTTTAGCATTTAATTCAATTCCCAATCTCATTCGGGCCATGAAATTATCAAATAAGCACATTACATATGTGAAAACATGAATCATTTTTTACCCCGACCGGGACTCGAACCTAGGACTTATGATTACTAAGTCAAGGCGCTACCACTACACCACAGAAGGTTAAAAGGAATCCAACCTTATAGCTTATATCTGCTATACTTAGGAATGAACGCATTCTAACTGAATGCCACTATGTTCATATTACAGATTCCCCAACCTCACTCGTGGCTTCATTTTAGCATTTAATTCAATTCCCAATCTCATTCGGGCCATGAAATTATCAAATAAGCACATTACATATGTGAAAACATGAATCATTTTTTACCCCGACCGGGACTCGAACCTAGGACTTATGATTACTAAGTCAAGGCGCTACCACTACACCACAGAAGGTTAAAAGGAATCCAACCTTATAGCTTATATCTGCTATACTTAGGAATGAACGCATTCTAACTGAATGCCACTATGTTCATATTACAGATTCCCCAACCTCACTCGTGGCTTCATTTTAGCATTTAATTCAATTCCCAATCTCATTCGGGCCATGAAATTATCAAATAAGCACATTACATATGTGAAAACATGAATCATTTTTTACCCCGACCGGGACTCGAACCTAGGACTTATGATTACTAAGTCAAGGCGCTACCACTACACCACAGAAGGTTAAAAGGAATCCAACCTTATAGCTTATATCTGCTATACTTAGGAATGAACGCATTCTAACTGAATGCCACTATGTTCATATTACAGATTCCCCAACCTCACTCGTGGCTTCATTTTAGCATTTAATTCAATTCCCAATCTCATTCGGGCCATGAAATTATCAAATAAGCACATTACATATGTGAAAACATGAATCATTTTTTACCCCGACCGGGACTCGAACCTAGGACTTATGATTACTAAGTCAAGGCGCTACCACTACACCACAGAAGGTTAAAAGGAATCCAACCTTATAGCTTATATCTGCTATACTTAGGAATGAACGCATTCTAACTGAATGCCACTATGTTCATATTACAGATTCCCCAACCTCACTCGTGGCTTCATTTTAGCATTTAATTCAATTCCCAATCTCATTCGGGCCATGAAATTATCAAATAAGCACATTACATATGTGAAAACATGAATCATTTTTTACCCTGACCGGGACTCGAACCTAGGACTTATGATTACTAAGTCAAGGCGCTACCACTACACCACAGAAGGTTAAAAGGAATCCAACCTTATAGCTTATATCTGCTATACTTAGGAATGAACGCATTCTAACTGAATGCCACTATGTTCATATTACAGATTCCCCAACCTCACTCGTGGCTTCATTTTAGCATTTAATTCAATTCCCAATCTCATTCGGGCCATGAAATTATCAAATAAGCACATTACATATGTGAAAACATGAATCATTTTTTACCCCGACCGGGACTCGAACCTAGGACTTATGATTACTAAGTCAAGGCGCTACCACTACACCACAGAAGGTTAAAAGGAATCCAACCTTATAGCTTATATCTGCTATACTTAGGAATGAACGCATTCTAACTGAATGCCACTATGTTCATATTACAGATTCCCCAACCTCACTCGTGGCTTCATTTTAGCATTTAATTCAATTCCCAATCTCATTCGGGCCATGAAATTATCAAATAAGCACATTACATATGTGAAAACATGAATCATTTTTTACCCCGACCGGGACTCGAACCTAGGACTTATGATTACTAAGTCAAGGCGCTACCACTACACCACAGAAGGTTAAAAGGAATCCAACCTTATAGCTTATATCTGCTATACTTAGGAATGAACGCATTCTAACTGAATGCCACTATGTTCATATTACAGATTCCCCAACCTCACTCGTGGCTTCATTTTAGCATTTAATTCAATTCCCAATCTCATTCGGGCCATGAAATTATCAAATAAGCACATTACATATGTGAAAACATGAATCATTTTTTACCCCGACCGGGACTCGAACCTAGGACTTATGATTACTAAGTCAAGGCGCTACCACTACACCACAGAAGGTTAAAAGGAATCCAACCTTATAGCTTATATCTGCTATACTTAGGAATGAACGCATTCTAACTGAATGCCACTATGTTCATATTACAGATTCCCCAACCTCACTCGTGGCTTCATTTTAGCATTTAATTCAATTCCCAATCTCATTTGGGCCATGAAATTATCAAATAAGCACATTACATATGTGAAAACATGAATCATTTTTTACCCCGACCGGGACTCGAACCTAGGACTTATGATTACTAAGTCAAGGCGCTACCACTACACCACAGAAGGTTAAAAGGAATCCAACCTTATAGCTTATATCTGCTATACTTAGGAATGAACGCATTCTAACTGAATGCCACTATGTTCATATTACAGATTCCCCAACCTCACTCGTGGCTTCATTTTAGCATTTAATTCAATTCCCAATCTCATTCGGGCCATGAAATTATCAAATAAGCACATTACATATGTGAAAACATGAATCATTTTTTACCCTGACCGGGACTCGAACCTAGGACTTATGATTACTAAGTCAAGGCGCTACCACTACACCACAGAAGGTTAAAAGGAATCCAACCTTATAGCTTATATCTGCTATACTTAGGAATGAACGCATTCTAACTGAATGCCACTATGTTCATATTACAGATTCCCCAACCTCACTCGTGGCTTCATTTTAGCATTTAATTCAATTCCCAATCTCATTCGGGCCATGAAATTATCAAATAAGCACATTACATATGTGAAAACATGAATCATTTTTTACCCTGACCGGGACTCGAACCTAGGACTTATGATTACTAAGTCAAGGCGCTACCACTACACCACAGAAGGTTAAAAGGAATCCAACCTTATAGCTTATATCTGCTATACTTAGGAATGAACGCATTCTAACTGAATGCCACTATGTTCATATTACAGATTCCCCAACCTCACTCGTGGCTTCATTTTAGCATTTAATTCAATTCCCAATCTCATTCGGGCCATGAAATTATCAAATAAGCACATTACATATGTGAAAACATGAATCATTTTTTACCCCGACCGGGACTCGAACCTAGGACTTATGATTACTAAGTCAAGGCGCTACCACTACACCACAGAAGGTTAAAAGGAATCCAACCTTATAGCTTATATCTGCTATACTTAGGAATGAACGCATTCTAACTGAATGCCACTATGTTCATATTACAGATTCCCCAACCTCACTCGTGGCTTCATTTTAGCATTTAATTCAATTCCCAATCTCATTCGGGCCATGAAATTATCAAATAAGCACATTACATATGTGAAAACATGAATCATTTTTTACCCCGACCGGGACTCGAACCTAGGACTTATGATTACTAAGTCAAGGCGCTACCACTACACCACAGAAGGTTAAAAGGAATCCAACCTTATAGCTTATATCTGCTATACTTAGGAATGAACGCATTCTAACTGAATGCCACTATGTTCATATTACAGATTCCCCAACCTCACTCGTGGCTTCATTTTAGCATTTAATTCAATTCCCAATCTCATTCGGGCCATGAAATTATCAAATAAGCACATTACATATGTGAAAACATGAATCATTTTTTACCCCGACCGGGACTCGAACCTAGGACTTATGATTACTAAGTCAAGGCGCTACCACTACACCACAGAAGGTTAAAAGGAATCCAACCTTATAGCTTATATCTGCTATACTTAGGAATGAACGCATTCTAACTGAATGCCACTATGTTCATATTACAGATTCCCCAACCTCACTCGTGGCTTCATTTTAGCATTTAATTCAATTCCCAATCTCATTCGGGCCATGAAATTATCAAATAAGCACATTACATATGTGAAAACATGAATCATTTTTTACCCCGACCGGGACTCGAACCTAGGACTTATGATTACTAAGTCAAGGCGCTACCACTACACCACAGAAGGTTAAAAGGAATCCAACCTTATAGCTTATATCTGCTATACTTAGGAATGAACGCATTCTAACTGAATGCCACTATGTTCATATTACAGATTCCCCAACCTCACTCGTGGCTTCATTTTAGCATTTAATTCAATTCCCAATCTCATTCGGGCCATGAAATTATCAAATAAGCACATTACATATGTGAAAACATGAATCATTTTTTACCCCGACCGGGACTCGAACCTAGGACTTATGATTACTAAGTCAAGGCGCTACCACTACACCACAGAAGGTTAAAAGGAATCCAACCTTATAGCTTATATCTGCTATACTTAGGAATGAACGCATTCTAACTGAATGCCACTATGTTCATATTACAGATTCCCCAACCTCACTCGTGGCTTCATTTTAGCATTTAATTCAATTCCCAATCTCATTCGGGCCATGAAATTATCAAATAAGCACATTACATATGTGAAAACATGAATCATTTTTTACCCCGACCGGGACTCGAACCTAGGACTTATGATTACTAAGTCAAGGCGCTACCACTACACCACAGAAGGTTAAAAGGAATCCAACCTTATAGCTTATATCTGCTATACTTAGGAATGAACGCATTCTAACTGAATGCCACTATGTTCATATTACAGATTCCCCAACCTCACTCGTGGCTTCATTTTAGCATTTAATTCAATTCCCAATCTCATTCGGGCCATGAAATTATCAAATAAGCACATTACATATGTGAAAACATGAATCATTTTTTACCCCGACCGGGACTCGAACCTAGGACTTATGATTACTAAGTCAAGGCGCTACCACTACACCACAGAAGGTTAAAAGGAATCCAACCTTATAGCTTATATCTGCTATACTTAGGAATGAACGCATTCTAACTGAATGCCACTATGTTCATATTACAGATTCCCCAACCTCACTCGTGGCTTCATTTTAGCATTTAATTCAATTCCCAATCTCATTCGGGCCATGAAATTATCAAATAAGCACATTACATATGTGAAAACATGAATCATTTTTTACCCCGACCGGGACTCGAACCTAGGACTTATGATTACTAAGTCAAGGCGCTACCACTACACCACAGAAGGTTAAAAGGAATCCAACCTTATAGCTTATATCTGCTATACTTAGGAATGAACGCATTCTAACTGAATGCCACTATGTTCATATTACAGATTCCCCAACCTCACTCGTGGCTTCATTTTAGCATTTAATTCAATTCCCAATCTCATTCGGGCCATGAAATTATCAAATAAGCACATTACATATGTGAAAACATGAATCATTTTTTACCCTGACCGGGACTCGAACCTAGGACTTATGATTACTAAGTCAAGGCGCTACCACTACACCACAGAAGGTTAAAAGGAATCCAACCTTATAGCTTATATCTGCTATACTTAGGAATGAACGCATTCTAACTGAATGCCACTATGTTCATATTACAGATTCCCCAACCTCACTCGTGGCTTCATTTTAGCATTTAATTCAATTCCCAATCTCATTCGGGCCATGAAATTATCAAATAAGCACATTACATATGTGAAAACATGAATCATTTTTTACCCCGACCGGGACTCGAACCTAGGACTTATGATTACTAAGTCAAGGCGCTACCACTACACCACAGAAGGTTAAAAGGAATCCAACCTTATAGCTTATATCTGCTATACTTAGGAATGAACGCATTCTAACTGAATGCCACTATGTTCATATTACAGATTCCCCAACCTCACTCGTGGCTTCATTTTAGCATTTAATTCAATTCCCAATCTCATTCGGGCCATGAAATTATCAAATAAGCACATTACATATGTGAAAACATGAATCATTTTTTACCCCGACCGGGACTCGAACCTAGGACTTATGATTACTAAGTCAAGGCGCTACCACTACACCACAGAAGGTTAAAAGGAATCCAACCTTATAGCTTATATCTGCTATACTTAGGAATGAACGCATTCTAACTGAATGCCACTATGTTCATATTACAGATTCCCCAACCTCACTCGTGGCTTCATTTTAGCATTTAATTCAATTCCCAATCTCATTCGGGCCATGAAATTATCAAATAAGCACATTACATATGTGAAAACATGAATCATTTTTTACCCCGACCGGGACTCGAACCTAGGACTTATGATTACTAAGTCAAGGCGCTACCACTACACCACAGAAGGTTAAAAGGAATCCAACCTTATAGCTTATATCTGCTATACTTAGGAATGAACGCATTCTAACTGAATGCCACTATGTTCATATTACAGATTCCCCAACCTCACTCGTGGCTTCATTTTAGCATTTAATTCAATTCCCAATCTCATTCGGGCCATGAAATTATCAAATAAGCACATTACATATGTGAAAACATGAATCATTTTTTACCCCGACCGGGACTCGAACCTAGGACTTATGATTACTAAGTCAAGGCGCTACCACTACACCACAGAAGGTTAAAAGGAATCCAACCTTATAGCTTATATCTGCTATACTTAGGAATGAACGCATTCTAACTGAATGCCACTATGTTCATATTACAGATTCCCCAACCTCACTCGTGGCTTCATTTTAGCATTTAATTCAATTCCCAATCTCATTCGGGCCATGAAATTATCAAATAAGCACATTACATATGTGAAAACATGAATCATTTTTTACCCCGACCGGGACTCGAACCTAGGACTTATGATTACTAAGTCAAGGCGCTACCACTACACCACAGAAGGTTAAAAGGAATCCAACCTTATAGCTTATATCTGCTATACTTAGGAATGAACGCATTCTAACTGAATGCCACTATGTTCATATTACAGATTCCCCAACCTCACTCGTGGCTTCATTTTAGCATTTAATTCAATTCCCAATCTCATTCGGGCCATGAAATTATCAAATAAGCACATTACATATGTGAAAACATGAATCATTTTTTACCCCGACCGGGACTCGAACCTAGGACTTATGATTACTAAGTCAAGGCGCTACCACTACACCACAGAAGGTTAAAAGGAATCCAACCTTATAGCTTATATCTGCTATACTTAGGAATGAACGCATTCTAACTGAATGCCACTATGTTCATATTACAGATTCCCCAACCTCACTCGTGGCTTCATTTTAGCATTTAATTCAATTCCCAATCTCATTCGGGCCATGAAATTATCAAATAAGCACATTACATATGTGAAAACATGAATCATTTTTTACCCCGACCGGGACTCGAACCTAGGACTTATGATTACTAAGTCAAGGCGCTACCACTACACCACAGAAGGTTAAAAGGAATCCAACCTTATAGCTTATATCTGCTATACTTAGGAATGAACGCATTCTAACTGAATGCCACTATGTTCATATTACAGATTCCCCAACCTCACTCGTGGCTTCATTTTAGCATTTAATTCAATTCCCAATCTCATTCGGGCCATGAAATTATCAAATAAGCACATTACATATGTGAAAACATGAATCATTTTTTACCCCGACCGGGACTCGAACCTAGGACTTATGATTACTAAGTCAAGGCGCTACCACTACACCACAGAAGGTTAAAAGGAATCCAACCTTATAGCTTATATCTGCTATACTTAGGAATGAACGCATTCTAACTGAATGCCACTATGTTCATATTACAGATTCCCCAACCTCACTCGTGGCTTCATTTTAGCATTTAATTCAAATCCCAATCTCATTCGGGCCATGAAATTATCAAATAAGCACATTACATATGTGAAAACATGAATCATTTTTTACCCCGACCGGGACTCGAACCTAGGACTTATGATTACTAAGTCAAGGCGCTACCACTACACCACAGAAGGTTAAAAGGAATCCAACCTTATAGCTAATATCTGCTATACTTAGGAATGAACGCATTCTAACTGAATGCCACTATGTTCATATTACAGATTCCCCAACCTCACTCGTGGCTTCATTTT
>JAXCGZ010023946.1:0-20540 GCA_037179515.1 Halocaridina rubra | reverse complement strand
CCAGTATAACTCAGGCGCCTCAATTTTGGTCTATTTTCTTCCAAACCTTCACAAAATCCTTTGTATACATATAATACATTAGTAAAAAGTGGCGGACAAATGCTACCTACCCTCTACCCCCAACAAGCTTGGGGACCTGTGGAAATGCGGGGTTTTCGAGTGGGAGGGGGACGAAAACGAGTAATTTCCGGGGAATAAATTATCAGAATCACCTAAAACACGGCAAATAAATGACCAGAATAATTTAAAACACACCCATATGCACCAGGAAGGCACATTCCGCAATAATAATAACACAAACAATCTAGGGAAAACCTGGAAAAATCTTAACCTCACGTAACACTGAAAGGCATTTAACGAAATCCACACTGACCCCCTATGCCCATGTGCTTTACCTAACCTAAACCTAACCTCCTAAAAAAAAACGTTTCCCGGCATTTGTCCGCCACTTTTTACTACTGGATTCCATCCAGGCGCTGGGTACAATAATGACATCCAGCTTTAATCCCCCAGCTCCAACTTGCTTGCCCACCACCATTCGAAATGGGGCCAATTATGACACCAAAAAACGGTAAATACAATCAACCTACCCTCTCCAGCAATTATAAGAATCTTTTGTCATTACTTACGAATTTATGACAGCTGTAACATACCCTTAACAGTGATTTCTCCATTTTCTCCGAAGCAATGGATGATTCCCAGTTTTAAGGGTTGCCCTGGAAACAAAACGTTTATTGACTGGATTCGTTCTTTATATCTTTTTTATTTTCATGAAATGTTATCATATTTCGAAAAAATAGAAGTCCATTGAATGTTTTAGATAAGTTATATATATATATATATATATATATATATATATAATATATATATATATATATATATATATTATATATATATATATAAATTAAATATTTATATCTTAAGATATAGAGAACGATTCTTTAAGGCAGAGATCAGCCTTTACATTGATTTTTTCCTCAAAATCTGAGAGAGAGAGAGAGAGAGAGAGAGAGAGAGAGAGAGAGAGAGAGAGAGAGAGAGAGAGAGAGAGAGAGAGATAAATTCATTATTACCTATTCGAAAAAAATATTTATTATTATTATTATTATTAGTAGTAGTAGTAGCAGTAGTAGTAGGTTAGCAAGGGCATGCACTCAGGGTAACGATTACATCTGCCAAAACAAGTCCTTCGCAAGAAGGCAACCGTCCTAGCCCTTGGCTGAAAAGGGAGTCCGTGACGTAAAACCGGAACAATTATTATTATTGTTATTATTATTATTATTATTATTATTATTATTATTATTGCTATTACTATCATAATCCTATATGACCAATAATTTTTTCTAATTAAGGAATAAATACAGTAGTATCTCAGATAAAAATGCATCGACATTTTCTGTTCGGCAAAGCCATAAAAGCAGGCAATACTTGAAAATAATAGTCATGGAAAACATTGGACTTTAAGTTTGTCTCCTCTAGTATAAGAAATTGTCGTTTTCTGTTGTCTGCAAAATATCCTTTTCAGTTAATATTATTGATGGATGACACTAAACATTACTGACGACACAACTGTAGTTAGCTTTTTCTATTTTCATTGTATTTATTCAGTAAACTCTCTCTCTCTCTCTCTCTCTCTCTCTATATATATATATATATATATATATATATATATATATATATATATATATATATATATATATATATATATATATATATATATATATATATATATATACAGTATATTGTTTTAAATTAGTATAAAGAAAATTTTGCTGCTGTATTACTTAAACAGATTTCTGATGCGACTTACTTTCCCCACAGCAGTATTTGATCAGCAATATGGTGGTTGTCTTTGGTCTAAAGGTTATGTTTACTGACTGAGCAGTTTTTGAGGCCTCTGCTTGAAAATGCAAAGCCCATCTGGGATTCGCATCAGACAAGAAAGTGGCCCTTATCGGGTCCAAGCACCAAGAAAACATTGAGGTGGAAAAAGTAACAGCTTAAGGACAAGACAGAAATAAAAGAATGATAAGCAATAGGAAACGGACAGGCTGAAAGAATAGTCGGAATAATGAAGACCTAGATATAGGGAGAATTAGGCCCTGAGATGACTACATATTAGCTTTTTGAAGGAAAAATCCGTCCCTGCTTAGAATACTGTTCACACATCTGGGGTGCTTCTTCTTATACTTATCTCCTTGATCGGGTTGAATCTAAGGCAGTCAGACTCATTAATGATCCTTCTCTTACTTCTAATCTGGATTCTCTCTCTCTTCGCCGTAAGGAATCTTCCCTTTCTCTTTTCTGTCACTACTACTTCCATCGCTGGTCTGATGAGTTGGCGAGTTGCATCCCTCCCCCACTGCCAAGGCCGCTTAATACTCGTCAACCGGCCTCTCACAGGTACTGTGTGGAGATTTGTAGCTCGTGTATTGGTTGGTGCAACAATTGTTTCTTCCCATCTACCTCCAAACTCTGGAACTCTCTTCCTCCTTCTGTCTATCCTAATTCTTATGACCTATCATCCTTCAAAACGCAGATCTATCGTCACCTCAGGGTCTTGTCCTCCATATCTCTGGGTCCTCTGTACTTTGACTTTTTTCTCTCTGTCGTTTTCCTTTGTGTGACATTACCTCATATCTGCCTTGTCCTTAACCTTTTTCTTTTTCTTCATCTTGGTATTTTCTCGTGCCCGGGCCTTTATTGATGAGGGCAGTTTTTGCCTGTCCAGGGGTCACACTCATTAAAAAAATAGGTCATAAGAGTTAGGAGAGACAGATAGAGGAAGAAAGTTCCAGTCTGGAGATGGAAGGGAAGCAGCAGGCACTGCACCGCCCAATCTGTGTGCTATAAATATCCACACAGAATTTGTGAGACAAGGCCACTTGGCAAATCTTACACGGCCTTGGCAGCAGAGGAGGGATGCAACTCACCAACTCATCAGAGCAGCCATGGAAGTAGTAACGAGATAAAAGAGAAAGTCTTTACTAATACATATTAAAACGGTAAAATTAAGAACGTACTGATAAAATGGGATAAGGGGGAAACAGTGACAACATGGAGTGCACTCTCTTAGCTCTATTGAAGCTGTCATCACTATATAGAGGGGCAGCAAGATAGGAAAGATTTGGGGAAAAGGCATGAAAATGAAACAGAGGTAGAAAGAGAGGGGCAGACCTTCTCGCTAAGTTGTGCCTGTATAGTTGAGTGCAAAGAGGGTTAGGTCGTTCTCTCATACTCTACACGGGTTACTCTGTAAGGATATACGGTGCTCTTATGAAGTAGTTAATGATAAATTAAAGAATAATATCATGAATAAAGGGAATGAATGTACACAATAAGGAAATGAATAATAATAATGGCAGCAAAAGGAATAGTAATAAAATTGAGAATGAAAATTATGGTGGCATAAGATAATATTAGGAGAGAGAATGCTTTCCTTACCCAGAGGTCATCTATCGTATTAACGTTTCTTCAAAAGAAATGAGAGAGAGAGAGAGAGAGAGAGAGAGAGGAGAGAGAGAGAGAGAGAGAGAGAGAGAGAGAGAGAGAGAGAGAGAGAGAGAGAGAGAGAGAGAGAGAGAGAGAGAAACATACTTATTCAGCATCACCTATTCGAAAAATTGCCCAGTATGTGTTGGTGACAGAATACTATTTATATATGATCTGCTTGAGAATAGGGGAATCGAGATAGAAATGAGGAAGACCTATCCAAACTGACATTACAGGAGGATTAACAATCCAGCTTTTAACTACAAATCTGTATAAAATATGGAATCTTTTACGAGGAATATGAAATGATACCTGATGAGAACCAACTAGCAGAATAAGAATTATTTATGACGAAGAATAAAGATTTAATAACGATATTAAAAGTGAAAAGGATACAAATCCTAATAATAGGAGTATAAATTCTTGGCAAATTCATAGAAAGAAAGATATGAGTTCCTATTTAAAAGAAGAGACAATGAGGAAATATAATAGCATAGAGAAATCAGTCTTCCATAGCTTTGTCAAAGGGAAATTAAAGGTCAAAGAGAAAGGTAGAAAGCGAAGATAAAAAGTATCACTGAGACAGAGAAAGAGATGTGTGAAAAACTGAATAAGAAGTTTTAGTCTGTGTTTACACTAGTGAATACTCCACCCACCCCACTTAATATTGGAGAGACGAGAGATCAGGGGACAGCATCAAAGAACATCATCTTTATAGCTACAAAAGTATCCAAAGCATTGATGCAATCAGATATTCATAAGGCCATGAGACATGATTTTAAGTGCAGCACCATTGCATGAAGCATTTTGCTTAATGTCACTGGAATCAGGGCAGAATCCAAGTCACACAAAAAATTACGTTGTACTTATCTTCAAAATCTGAAGGTTAAACAAAGTTTTCTATTATTGGTTCATATCATTCTGACATGCCTACTTTTGCTAAAATAAATCATGGCCTAACTATTAAGAAAATATTTTTCTGCTCACTTGAAGCCTTTTTAACTTTCAATCAGTGAAATAATATGGCTTCAGAAACCAAATCTACTTTAATATATTTGCTGGAAGTTTACGATAGGTTAAGCCCCATTTTACAGGAAAGAGAAAGCTAGGCATATTGCTTATCCCTACATTTTTAGGTATTTGATACATTCACACATGGAACATTCATTTAGAAGCTACAAGTAATGACAAAATTAGGTGGAAATTCCTCAGACTGGATAGGAATTCATTTAGATGGAGGGAGCAGACAGTCAGAGAAAGACATGCTTTGTCTGTCCTGAAGCACGTGGGTTCTGAGGGCGTTAGTTTTAAGACCATCTCTGTTCCTAACATATGTAAATTATCTTATGGTCTGTAAATGCAGCTTTGGATATGTCTGAAGACGATACCCTTCCACCATTACTCACACATATTTGTTGAAGTATTAAGTAATATAATTGCAAGTATGCCACTACCCTTTCCTTCTTAACTCTATGTGCCTCTGGAAAATAAAAAAAAAAGTTGTGAAAGCCACCTTGGGGTTGATAAGACCTGTTGGTTGAAGGCCAGGTACTTTTCAATCAATGGACAACTGAGCACAGAAAATCACCAATGACAGAGCTTACAGTTTGAAGCTTTTTAAGAATTCTCTGTTAAGTGTCACAAGTTGACAACTAGAAGCCAACCAGGAGTAGAGAAGTCACATACATCATGATCTTATCCGTGCCTCGTCCTTAAGCTTCTACTTTTTCTTCATCTCACTGTTTTCTTGATGCCAGGGCCCGATGAGGGCAAGTTTCTTGCCTGTCCCGGTGTCACACATAAAAAAATAAAGAAGAAAAAATATAGCAGTTTTTCCTGTGTCACAGTCAAGTCCCCATTTCAATGGGGGTTGACAGAGACATGTTGGAGCTCGAGAATGAGAGCTGGATGCCCTTCCTAATGCTCTTCAGTGGGATTGTACTAGGGTTCTTGACGCGCTTGCTCTACCACTGAGCTACAGCGGCCCCTCTTCTATGCATAAATATGCACATATAAGTACATTCTGACTAATTATTTTATACTTCATATAGAATAAATTTATATTAATAACATTAATTACGTTTTAAAATTTACTAACTGTAATACAGATAACAGCTTAGTGTTATAACATGATCTATTTTAAAAGAACGCTGCTATAGAGACTAGAGATAAAAATAAATACAAAATTTAAAAGTAACTTAGTAGAAATATCAAAGGAAATGCACATTTACAATTTTCCAAATACATAAAGTTCTAAATATCTCCAGTGAAGTTTCAAAATTTCAGCAAGGCATGAAAAAAATTTAAATATTAAACATTTCAAGTGTTTAATACAAAGCATACGGTCAGAAAATGATACATAATAGAATTTTCACATATTTATTCCAGCTGTTAATGGTGACCGAAGATAATAAAGGAGATTTTTACTAGTTTCAACATAAAAGAAAATGATAAACCATATCATAGCAGTCCCTTATAAACTCACGGTACTTTTTTAGTTTTTAACAAACTTAATGTGAAGATCCTCTTAAATTGATCATATTTTATTTTCTAGCAAAATTAATGTGAAATTCCTCTTAATTGATATGAAAATAAAATGCAGTCACTTTCTTCATAGTAACAAAAAACAGTAAATAACTAAATACATATTTCTAGTACAAAAGATATCCTTTTAACAGATTACTGGAAGAAACTTTATCTTAAAATGAACAAAATTAGTAAGCCAATTGTCAATAAAACCAGCAGAAAGGAAAAACTATTAAGTTACACTAGAAAAAATAATGTACTTAAGCACTTTCCTTAGTGGCTTCATTGAAGGACCTTGTGAAAACAAAAAAATAGTCTTTTCTTCTCTGGTTAAGACTTTGGATCAAACACAAACAAAAAGCAAAACTTTTCTTCTAACAATATAATCAAAATTAATTACAATACTTTACCAATTATGCTAAAATTTAGAGCTTCAACTTAACATTATCCAACATAAAATTTTCTATTCGGGTCTTAAATGATTAGCAGCAGAATTTTACATTCCATTTTGATTAGGAATATACACACTTTCTACTGATAACCTAAATGATTCGCAACAGAATTTCTTATTCCCTTTTGAATAGGAATATTGTATAAACATTATCAACTGATTAATGATAAGCAACAAAACTGCATTTTCCAACTTGTTTAGGTATATATATAAGGGCATTTTCCTTAGCATTTTCTTTGCAGAGAACAGATATAATTCTATATATTGACAACACCATATAAACTAAATAGAAAATACAATTATTCCATTGAAATAAAAAATACTAAAAGAAAACAGACCTGACTATTGTATATTATCAACTGTACACAGGCATATTTTATCAAAGCAAAATAAGAAAAGTATACTTTTTCACAGCACTCCTTTTCACTGCAAAAAAAAAAATAATGATATAAAAAACTGTAAATGTACTCCAAATTTCAAATATGCAAAGAAAGTTGAACATAAGGAAACAAATTTTACATGAATAAGTCCTTCTTCAACATAAATTTGGTGAATAACAATTTACTTGGCTATAAAGAATAAAAGAAAAATAATTTATTGCAATATTATCCACAATGGAAATATTTTGACTTAATAGGGCATCAGGTACATAACATAATATAAAAACTTGCACACATGTTAGTAACCGCTTATGAAAATCATTTTCATAAATCTAACACATATTGTAAAACAAAATTTTGATGGGGTGTGTGTAATTGTATATCTTCTAACTCAGATTTTGTTGCAAGAATGTGTGTAAGACATGTGGTGTCTGACCGGAAGGTGTGGAGTTCTAAAGGAGACAGCTTTAGGTCCACCTCTGTTCTGTTATCAAATTTAGAACATTCAAAAGGTAGAATAAACAAACAGCAATATCAAGGTATTAAAGAACCAAAGCTTCAAGAACAACATTTCAATGGTTATAATGAACAAACAGCAATATCAAGGTATTAAAGAACCAAACCTTCAAGAACACCATTTCAAAGGTTATAATGAACTAACAGCAATATTAAGATATTAAAGAACAAAGCCTTCAAGAACACCATTTCAAAGGTTATAATGATCAAATAACAATACTGTATTAAGGTATTAAAAAACAAAACCTTTAAGAACACCTTTCAAAGGTTATAATGAACAAACAGTAATAATAAAGTACCAAAGAACAATACCTTTAAGAGAGCTTTAAAATGATTGTAGTAAACCAAAATCAATACTAATGCCATAAAGAACAAAAACTTTAAAGAAACATTTTCAGAGGTAATAAATTACAAACAGTAATATCAAGGCAATCAAGAAACAGACTTATAAGGAACTTAATCATATACTATGAGATCTAGATTTATTATATTTTCAAGAAATATTCCTGTTTTTAAGTATACCATGAAAAGCGACGCCTTCACAACAATTCTAACTACGTACTACAAAATCGACACTACTTTTCCTTGCCAATACTTGATACTAATTTTCCTACTAAAAATCGATTCTAAGTTTCCTTGCAAAAACTCAACATTAATTTTCCTTGCACAAAATCAACACTAATTTTCCTTGCAAAAAACGACACTCATTTTCCTAGCAAAATACGACACTCATTTTCCTAGCAAAAAATCGACCCTAATTGTCCTTACAAAATATACACTAATTTTCCTTGCAAAAATAACTGACCCTAATTGTCCTCACAAAAGATTAACACTAATTTTCATTGCAAAATATCGATACAAATTTTAATTGAAAAAATCAATTCCAATTTTCCTTGCAAAAAAGTTACACTAATCATTCATGAGAAATATCGACACTAATTTTCCATGTAGGTGAAAAAGTGAACCCTAATCCACTCTAAGAATGTGAAGGTTCAAGGCGAACCTGTATGAAAATCTTCAATTTTCTTTTTAAAGTCTGTGCCTTAGAGTTTCACATTTCTTTTTAGAATTATCATTTAGAAAAAAATTCAACTCTAATTTTATAAAAAAAAAAAAAATCAACCCCTATCCACACCTGGCTCGAAATATGTCTCGATATTTACGATTAAAATTACAAAACGAAGTTATGTAAATGAGATCCAAGGTAGTAAAAAGATTGAGGAACATTTTAAGCTGAGGCAATATGTAACTGGATAGATGTAGAGATAGGATAGGGGGGAACCAGTGACGGCCCCCTATTCAGGGTATCATCACTGGAGAGGGGGAAGAATGATAGGTAGCATTTGGGGGCAAATAGTAAGAAAAGGAAATAGAGGTATGGAAAGGGAGGGACAGACCCTCTTACTCAGGACTATGTAACTGGGTAGAGCAGTAGCTAAATCTGCTCATCAGTATGATAAAGACTGAGGCCGGAGTCATGTCATACTTAAATATGAAAAGGATAAGACGCCTTATCTTGCTGGTGTCTTGGAAGTAGAGACCGTAATTTAATGGTCAATAAAGTCTGTTGCACAAGACGTATTATATAAATATATAACGAGTGAATCTCTATGCTTGACCATACTTTACAATCAATGTTACCAGGTCATACCTTACTTCATCACAGAATTCTACTTGACAGAAAATCTAAGAGCTGAATCTTGATCTGGCACCACTGGTCCTAAATGCTCCAAAACTATGAGTGGAAATACTCCGAAAATTTATCCATAACCCTGTGAAACACAACCTCATCTCTGATGGTAAAATGTATCTACATTAATAATATATGTGTTAAGAAAAGTTTTGAGGATTTTAACTGTAACTGTACTTATATTTAATGAATGACAGTCATGTATATAGGTATGCTCTCTTACTAATTATAACATACCCCAGGCTGTGCATTCAATTCACTGAAATTACAAGATACTGTATTTTCCAATTTGCGAAATATAATTTGCTATATATAGTACTGTATATCAATTCTTTCATAATTTTCAAACCTCTCAACATTTGCTACTTCATAATTGCCTTCCATACAATTAGCCTAGTGACCAAATATTACTCAAAAAATATACATGGGGTGTCTATATCTAAAGAAATAAATAAAATACGGAACTAAACAATTTGGAAACTTATCCAGGTTTCCCCGGAAATTAGGTCTTCATTTGGCCCAATAAAAACTAAAAAGCCTGTCCCTTCATCAAATCCTCAAGTTTTTTCATGCTGCGACGCGATTCGTCAGCTATTTGCACAAGGTCAGACATAAGCTCTTCGTAGTCTACAAGCGTGTCGTTGTATTCCCTCTGAAGGCACTTGACGAGGTTCCTGATTAAGCCTTCCTTCACAGCTAATCTATTCTCTAAGGAGGTACCCAGCTTCCTCTGGGCCTCCAGATCAGCCTCAAGCCGGGCTATGACTTCAGTGTCATTACAAACATTCTCATATTTCAGAATCACTTGAACTGCGGCATCTTTTGTTTGTTTCAGTGTCACATCTATGGGCAGTTTGAGGATTTGTGTTTGAACTTCTTTTTCCATCGAGGTTTTTCTTGACATCAGTGTCTTTTGTTCTAGAACTTTCAACCTTTCTAGTATAACTGAAGTACGTCTAATTTCCTCTTCAAACTCTGCTGTACCGCAATAGGTTTCAATGCCTAATATACTCCGCAATTTTATTTTGCCTTTTTCCATTCTACCCAGTAGAGTTTTCAACTTCTCCGCATCGTTTCCAGTTATATCAATCTGTTCTCTCAGATGCAGGTCTCTCTGTTTTGAGGAAGCAAGTTTACGGGCAGACTTTTTCTTCAATTGCTGCTCCTTATGAATATGGACATCTCTTACTTGCAAAAAACTGTTTTCCAATTGTGAGAGCTTATCTTGCTTTGCTTTAAGGTCGTTTTCTTTCTGCCACAAGTTTTTGTTTAGGATCTTTAAGGCTTCGATTTCTTGAAGAAAATTCTCATCAGCTGAAGGATTTGGAGATAAATTCAGTTCCTTCTGCAACAGCAGTCGCCCAAACTCAAGTTCTCCCAATTGACCTCTGAGTGAATCTCTTTCTTTAATGATTTCATGCAGTTTTTGCTTCCAACGATCAATTGTGTCTTTTAGCATTACAGAGTGCCTCGCTCTGACTTCTGTCAACGTTTTGGACAAATGTTTGTTTTCTTCCCTCAGTACACTTATTTCTTTTTCTGACACTAATAAGGCCCTATCAGCAGCTTCTCTGATCCCCAGAGACCGCTCCCTCTCACACTGCAAAGCATCACTCAATTCCTTTCTCTCTTCAAGAGCTCGATCCTTTTTTTGAAGAGTCTTTATCAAATTCGCATTCTCAAAAGCCTGTGTCTCTAATTTATTCTTCTCTTTAAGTACCGTTTGGTAGGTAGGGTTTACTTCTTTTTTATAAAAGTTGAAATTATAATTAATGTCAGCTTCGACAAGGTCCATTCCTTTGTCACTTGAAGCAATCATATTCTGGTTGAAGATGGAAGAACTGTCTGTAATCGGAGGCGATGCTATTTCTGTAGAGCTACCAGCTGATTTCTCTCCACGTATGCCATTTCTACAATGCAACTTTTTTCCCGGAAAAAGGTGTATAGGCTCATTGTCATGTGACTCTGTAGTGAGATATTCACGAGAACTTACTATCTCATTGTCAAAGTGACTTTTATTTCTTTGGGACTCAAATAATTTCGTGCTTAGCAAAGCTTCTTCCTTACCATAATCTGAGGTCTCTTCCAGACATATTAGTCTCGAATTTTTGTCCCAGTTTTTTTCCATCTCACGTGAATATACATCTATGCTACTACTGGCTTCACTAAGGCTTAAACTTGAGTCGCGAATTTTAACACATGTGTAAGGAGTACTGACTGGGGTGTTTAATTCCTGCGTATTTACTATTATATCAGGGACAGCCAAGCTCACAGGATCTAAAGTCCTTTCAAACAATTTGCCATCAATATTACCTGTGCTACCAGCTACAGTAATGTCTACATATTCTGAATGTGGATCATCCACACTGACTACACCATCATTAACTTGTGTGTTGTCCTTATGAATGATAACATCATGAGACATACTTTCTGTACATACTGCTCCCTTTGTGCAGATGTCTCTTACATCAATAATTTTAAGAGTATTTCCATTCTCATTACTTGAAAAAAAAATCTTCGAGCTATCAGTGTCAACTTTGGAAGTAAAATCATCCAGCACTTGCAGGTCTTTTTCAGAAACTTTAGGTAATTTATCTGCAACTATCAAATTTTTGCATTGATTCAAGCTTAGATCATTGTCACAACTCTCATTTACACTCTTCTTATCAGAGAGAAAACACATGCTTGTGGCGTCGACTTTAGAGTCAAAATTATCGAACACCTGTAGATTTGCATCATCCCTTACAGTTTGCATCACACAAGTAGAATTTATATGAGAGGCACTGCCAGGATCTCTGTTTGTAACAACGCATTGCAGGTTGTCATAATTATCCAAGATAAGTTCTCCCTTCCTAAAATGGCCACTGTCCTTACACTCAGAGAATGTGAGTCTGTCTCCCACATTTTCAGTTTCCTTTTGTGCCACATGTAATGGATACAATTTCATTCTCTTACCTTGCTGGTCTTCCTGAGATTCTACTTTAATTGCCCACAAACCTCCATTTTCACTGCTATTTCTAGAGCCCACACCGTACCTCAAACAGTAACTGTGCATTTGAACGTTCTGGGAATTCCTGCATGGCTTCCTCTTTCGAGAATGATCTTTCTTGGTTTCTGAAATGTCCATCTCATCCTGAAATATACATAGCAAATTTATCATCCAATCACCAAATGACTCATCTATCCATAAACAAGGTGAAAAAAAATCATAAATAATAAAATTTTCCTAACTAGAGAAGCATAATTACTACAATGAATTTATTTAATACAACAAAGTCAATTACACTGGTTGATATCAAATTCATAATTTATGTTTGTAAACTAGTTTACACTTGCCAGTACAGTAAACCTGGATGAGTAAGTGTGGGCAGGGTTCCAATTAGATGAAATAGTGGGGGTATACCAACTGTGGCTGTCAGACCTCACAACAGAAGATCCTTGCCCACTTACTGTGTAGGTGACTCAAGCATGGAGGTGGGGGGGAACTGTGGCAGCACTTTTCTTCAAGGAACTAAGAGGAGTGGTCGAGGAATATTAGGTTCTAGTGAATGTGCTTCGAATGGCCACCCCCCCCCCTTACCGAAGGATTGCCGGCATTATAATGTACGGTATATATGTACACCCTATCTTCATTAGTCTTGGATACTTGAGCTAATTGCATAACATTATGTGCACAATGTGTATATCTAAATAGAATACAGCTGTCCCTCATCTTACATGGTTTAAAATAGTGCAATATTGAATATACACAATCAAAGAGTATTAAAAACAAAGTTACTAAATCTTTTTTGCTGAAAAAATATATTATAACAACTACAGAATGTTTTTACACAAAATTACAGTGTATCAGATAAAGTTTAAGAATAGTACACAATAATCATGGCATATTTAAAGTATACGAGAGATTGGGAATCAACTAGACCTGCCAGAGAGGAGGCGAAGCCCTCTACAGGAGGGTATAAACCACAAAAAGTAAAAAAACAAGCAGAAGTAAGTATACACATTTATAAGAAGGGTTTGATTATAGGCAAATTTTTACTTACACAGGGAGTAGTGGAACCAGCTGACAGTGTACGAAGGACAACTGTATATGACCGCTGTAAAATGTAAGGTTTAATGCTACTGAAGTTTATGAAGCATAATAATAGCTGATAAAGGTGATACCTCTAAAGTGTTCACTTCCTATAATACGAAGAATAAATGTTAGGTAATATAGTTTCCTCCTATGGTATATCCATAAAATTTACGTGAAATACTATATTATCACTAAAATGAATCAGAATACACTATATAGCAATATTAACAAGGCTTTTGTTCAAAATTTTGAATGTGTGATGTGTCAACGAGCAGGCTAGGAAAGAGAGAGTTAACTGGATGTGTGATATTTAGATTTTAAAAGGTACAATAGACATGTCTCTTTTGTGACTAAACACAAACTGTTAGCCATAGCATCACATAGTAAGACAGTCCATCAGTGAAATAACTAATTAAAAAAGCATGTGACTGTGTTTGAGAAGAGATCCAGTTTCATGTAATGTTTTACTGATGGGCTTCCTTGCTTTTCTGCGAATTTCTCTACTGTTGGTTCTACAACTGGTAAGCAATTTTTACAGGTGTATCATGAAGCATGGTTTGGGAAGGTGCTGAGGAAGAATATAGAGTATGTTGGGAGAAAGATACCAAAGATGGATCTGTCAGGCAGGATGGGGAAAGGTAGGCCAAAGTAGAGCTATATGTGTGGTGAGAAAGACATGAATGTGTGTGGTGTGACGGGGAGGCTGCAGGGGATAGGAGGACAGGAAAATGACTACTCCATTGTGGCAACCCCTCATAGGAGAAGCAGAAAAATTTTATTGTATCATTTGAAATAGTGAACGGATCAACACATACCATCACTGTCTCTTCCATACTTTTGACGTAATTAAGCAAATATTTTACGTTTCATAACAGAATGGGACAGACTCACTCTTTCAATTTCAAACGAGAACAGCAACAAATAAAACCAATCCTATTATTACTTCTAATGCATAAATGGGGAATCAGTAGGGGTATAGATGTTTTGAACAAGGAAAGAACATAATATGTCCAAAGCTACTGGAAAATAGCACTCTTTACTCCATTCCTAATGAGTAGGAACATTAACTATCCTTGCTATCATGCCAGAAAGAAGAATGACTGACTGAGGGCTAGGCCAATCCAGATACTTGTGGACAGCACCCTAGATATATCACAGTCAGTAACCTGTGTGATTAACAAGTCAATTCAGTTAATGATATTAACTGAGAGTATCAGTATGTGGTTCCTGTATATCCAGTTTCAGATATTTTGTGGAAAAGATAATTTCCAAGCTTGTGTAGACTCTGAACAGGCTCACAAAAATTTATATTAAAGGCCCACACACATCACATAATTGCCTGACACTTACATGTGCTCATTAAAACCAACACTGTCTGAAAGACTGAGAACAAGGACTGCCAATTCTGAATTAACAAACTGTTTTATTCTAGTAATATTGCTTCACCAATATTCCTGCCTAATTTGTGTTATGATTAGCAGTAATTTATATTTATTCTACTTACGTGGGAGTATCACTTTTGGTATAAAAATCTCTTAACATAAGCTGAAGTTACTGTTGTAAACTTATACCTCTAACTTCAAACACAAGGAGGAAGATGAGCAGATTATCACAGAATTCAATGGAAATCTAAAGTCCACCTTACTATCAGCTGTATGCTGGTATGTTTTAAAGTTATGTTATTTCCTATTGATTCTTGTATCGCATTTGCCTCAGAGGGTACAACAGAATTACTTTGGAGCATACTTATAGCGGCTTACCGTTTCTTTTCCTGAGCAGCAAAACAGGCATATGCATAGCTAATCTTATTTCAGAGATTATAATACAGCTAATTCCACCAAGTACCATTCTATGCATCACAATTATTTCCCATTCAAATGGGGATACACATATGTCGAAGACAGGAGATTAAGACTGGATGCACTTTCTACCCTCACGAAGGGTTTGAACCTCCAACAGTTGCTACCCAACTTACTCGCTCTAACACTGAGCATCTGTGGCTAATTCTACCCATATCCTGACACTTCAACTGGTGTGACATTATATATTTGGGTTGACATGGGACACGAGATGTAGGTTGGTACTGCTGATTCTCCACACCCAGATAATGAATAAATGGAAAATCTAATGTAAAAGCAACATTTTTTTCTAATATTTATCTGTTGTTACTTATTTTATGTTTACTTCTGTTTAATGTGTCACAATTTGTCCCTATTTGAATGGGCGTGGCCACCGACAGGTTGGAGATGGGGAATTAAAGCTGCATGTCCTTCCGAATGCCCGGCGGAAGGATCGGGCTCACACTGGTCAAGCTTGTCACTTCCCGACTCTAGGGCACTACCAATGAGCTACTCCAACCAGCTGGGGTTACTTATTTAGAATAAATACCTTAATTTACTTTATATTATTATTATCATATAATTATGTGAGCAAATGAATAAATACTTCAGCACTTATCAATGCCAATGCTGATCCCTAACATATAGTTATGATGTGTTCACTGATCCAGTGGAGACAACAAGCCACAACCCGAAATATGCCATTACCCTCTCCCTCTAAATCATTGATGGGTTTAGTTATAAGTTAAGTAAGTGCATGTATAATATAGTAATATCTAACTTAACAAAGCCAAGATATTTTTAAAGTTCCCAAATATACCCAGCGCCCATCCTTGCCTTTAGCTTCACAATACAGCTATTTCACCAGCTTACCAAACCCAATATGTGAATCTTTACATATTACAAGAGAAGATTTTTTGAAAGTTCTATCCATCCATACACAAATGCTATAACTCCCCCACAAAGTCAAAGCAAAATTAGACTCTTTGTGAAAGGAAATACGAAGATGATTCCAATCCCATCACTCTGCCCAAATTAGTCAACAGAAACGACATGCAGGGAATATGGAGAAGGTATTCTTCCCCCCATCAAGGGGTTAGACACATGAAATACATATAAATACCGTTTATTTTTGAAAACTGCGTCCATCTGTAATGGTATACCCACAGTATTGGTGGAATAAGTGTTTTCCAAGGAATTTAAATAGAGTATGGAATGAAAAGTCTAATAATTACAAAATTGGGAGTCCTACTGAAACTGACCACCAGCAAAAACCCTAGGTCATATAAGAAAAGAAGACCTGAGCTGAAGTCAAAGGCTTAGAACTCTGTGAGTCTATGTAAGTAAAGTATTTGAGTCTTTAACCAAAATAAACAGGCAAAATTAGAGGATTCCACAATTTTCTAAACAACAGTGTGAGTGAGTTTTAGTTAAATTGTATCCCTCTATGATAAATCTTTGCTTTCACACCCAAAACGCTTGAAAACACAAAACGTTGAAAAAAAATCCAAAACGACTTAAAAAATATAAATTCCATCATTAACTTGTTTTAGAATGGCATGGGGTAAATTAGCCAAACTTAACTTAATATATAATAAATTTCAGGAGATTTCTTCATAACAGGGGGTGTGTGACAAAGAAAAACATATATCCAGCCTTTCTGCACTGGCTAACATTTAGATATGAACTTTATTTTTGTGAATAAGATAAAGTAGGTGGTTTTGAAGGAGGGTTAGGGGTCAAGATCCCTTGTCAAGAGGTTCAGTTTTTAAGTTACTGCCAGTACCATGCTACAGTACTCACTTGCAGTTAAATATAGGCAAGGGCCAGGCACGTAGCTAAATTAAATTAGCTTAGGTTTGGTTATCCAGGTTGGTCGGTCTTTGTACTGAATTTAACTGAAAGGTACACTTCACCATAAAGACAAGACAACTGAACATTAGGACAAAAGCCCTTAGGATAACTCTTTTGGTCAATTAACCCTAACCTAACCTATGTTCCACGCTGCTGTATAAACACCCAAAAGTCGCCCTTTTAAGATAGGTAAGACTTCTGCGTCAGGTTAGTTTATATTGGATTAAGTATCCACTGCCGCCCACCAATATCGGCTCAAACACAAAAAAAATTGTTTTTCCCTATTAAAATACTGTAATTATAAGATAAATTCAAGATACATCAAAACCTATTAAGAATAGTTTAGTCCAAAAATGGAATGGGTGAAGAAAACGAGGCTTAGCCCTAATTTAACCCAATCGAACCATGTAGGACAATGCATTGCTTTCACAACTTCTTTTCATCAAGATCTTCATATGATATACAACCCTTTCATGTTATCAAGGGGCAATTATCTGCTCTGTATTATGAGTTAGGAGCAATGCCGTATGACGAATTTTAAATACACTACAAGTGAACTCTCTTTGCAAGGCGTCATTACAAGAACAAGGGCAATTGTCCTGGGGACATAATTACACCCTTTCACCAAAGTTTCACAAATAATCGGAATAGATTTCCCGATATACAGCCAATATAACACCAGTTTTATATATACCATACGTATTATTGACCCGATTTTTTGAACAGTGTAAACCTAGGATACCAAAGTGTTGGATATTTAGGCACAAATTGATTTCATAAACGCATCTGACGCAGTTGTGTATGGCTAGGATCCCGCACGGGATCCTAGCCATACACAGAACAGCGTCAGATGCGTTTATGAAATCCATTTGTGTGTGTCTAGCTAACAATATGGTATCCTGGGTTTACACTGTTTAAGAAATCGGGCAAATGGCCTCAATTACATGTGTAACTCTATTTGTTAATAAGCAACATCTAATTTGGCCTTCATTACCCTCCGGCCAAACACGTGGATAGCGCACAACTGTGGATTACGTGACAGCTAATTTCGAATTTCATTAATGGATCAGCCTTTGTGAAAGAGCTCCTTGCCTTTATTGCTCATTTATTTATTTATCTATTATTATTATTATTATTATTATTATTATTATTATTAGCAATAATAATAATAATAATAATAATAATAATAATAATAATAATAATAATAATATCATTATTATTATAATTATTATAATCATTATTATTATTATTATTATTATTAGGGGAGTTGGCATTTATAAAGCGACACAGGTTGTGGAAGAGCCGGGAGGATGGGCTGTGGCACTCCAGTAGTGCCATTTGAACGGTCGCTAGCTCCCTCGTCATTTCCCATAGAAAAAAGTAATCCCCTTATTGTTTCTTTTTTTATGTCGGCTACCCCCCCAATTGGGGGAGACAGCCAAGGTAGATAGATAGAGAGATTATTATTATTATTATTATTTATTGTACGTGGATTACAAATGGAGCAGGGAGGAGAGCATAGAGATAGGAATGAGTGGAGGAAGGTTGTATATTGGTGACGCGGTCCAAAGGGATTTCTCGCACTTGCTAACGCTGTAATTACCTAATCGTAATTACTTCTTTGTGCTTACGGGAAAGAGCCCTATGCTCGTAACTCCCCGTCTCCTTGTCGGTTTCATTATTATACTCGATAATACTTCTTATATTTGTCCTTATAAGTATGAACTGAATTAGCATTAACTACCTCCTCGCTTAGCGAATTCCAATCATCAACTATTCTTACACTAAAAAAGAACTTCCTTACATCCTGTAAAGAAGATTTCTTACGAAGCTGAACTGTGATGGTTGTGTATTAGGGGAATGTTGTCACGTGATGAAGCGATGGGGGTAAACCAGTTGCGGCTATTGGGCCTCAAGGTAGAGATTCTATATCTACCTACTCTGTGGGCGACTCAAGCTGAATGGTGGGGAGGGAATGTGGCAGTCCTATATCCCAAAGGAGCTAAGAGGAGTGATTGATAGGGGCCACAGTAGCTCAGTGGTAGAGTTCACGAATAGGGAAGCAATGAGCTCGGATTCTATCCCACTGCAAGGTGTTAGGTAAGGGCACTCAGCCTGGATTAAGTCAAGATAGCGACTCCCAGTGCATTAAATAACCCCATATATTATTTGGTTCGTTAAGGTTAACATTCGTTTTTTGCACCCCTTCCATAGCCTACCCGAGAAATCAGTGTTGCCACCACTTTCTAAATGAAATGTGCATCGCTGATGTATATACACCCATATTCGCCCTTCTTAAGTATGAAAAGATTCTAATTTGATTTAGGTTATGGTAGTGGGAAGAGGTTAGTTGAGTTTGGTTAGGTTAGTCATATTAGGTTATGTAAATAACCATCGCCGCTCACCTATTTCGGACTTAACACAACAAAATAATATTTTCCGAAAAAAGAAAAAAAAATAAGATTGATTCAAAACATCAAAATCTATCAGGAAAAAAAAAACACATTTCAGTCTCGGTTAGTATAGGTTAGGTATTAACTTAACCTAACCTAGCAATTTATGGATTTATTTAATGTACTGGGAGTTGTTAACGCATGGGGACCAATTGTGACATTAAACGGTGCAAAAACAAAACAAATGGTGTAATATTATTATATGTGATACGTAAAAATCGACTGAAATGAAATAGAAAAAGGATTTTTTTTTTTTTTTTTTTTACGAAATAGTTTGAAATGCTGCATATAAACAATCGCCAATTGTAATCCTGTATAGACAGTTTCTGCCAATTTTCCAAATGGAGCTCTCTGTTTCTTTTTATATACAGTTTTATCTTTTGTTGTTATTCATTTACTTAATTACATATTTATTTATTTATTTATTTTTCTGTAATTGTAGAGAGTGATTTCAAGTTCCAAGTCCTTAAACTCAACATAGAAGCAAATAATTATATATATATATAATATATATATATATATATATATATATATATATATATATATATATATATATATATATATATATATATATATATATAGTTGATTTTGCTATTTGATTGCAGAGTTATTTTTTTCTTCAGATTCTTCAAATTCAGCAAAAATTACATGAATAATCTATATATATATATATATATATATATATATATATATATATATATATATATATATATATATATATATATATATATATATATATATATATATATATATATATATATATTATATCTAGCTATATATATATATATATATATATATATATATATATATATATATATATATATATATATATATTATATATATATATATATATAGATAGATAGATAGATAGACAGATAGATAGATAGATAGATAGATAAATAGATAGATCAATGAATAAATAAATATTAAATAAAATACTGATGGGGAGCTTTTCTCATAATTTTACAGGATCTCTATTTCTCACTCGCCCTTTGGAGTATAATGCTTGGTTTTTGGCTGAAAACTTTACGGCTGGGAATTCATCCTGACGACAAGCCTCTCTACTGATGCGGATTAATGAAGTAAATAAGAACAAAAAGAATTATAAGAACATAAGAATAGAGGACACTGCAACATGCCTACTGGCACACACGAGGCAGCTCCATTTTTGAATTGTATTTTCAGCATGTCTAACCTATTCTATTCTACTCTACTTATTTATTCTATTTTTCTGTTTATGATTTTTCTAATAAGCACTAACCTAT
>JAXCGZ010023945.1:0-20582 GCA_037179515.1 Halocaridina rubra | reverse complement strand
CGCTTGAGCCACAGTGACTACAATAATAATAATAATAATAATAATAATAATAATAATAATAATAATAATAATAATAATAATAATAATAATAATAATAATAATAATAATAGAAATAATAATAATAATAATAATAATAATAATAATAATAATAATGATTATTATTATTATTATTATTATTATTATTATTATTATTATTATTATTATTATTATTATTATTATTATTATTATTATGCTCCTTTCGTAATTAAATTCTCCATCAAATAATGCTTTAATTATTAAAGCACCTTATAACCATCGATCACTTCATGGGTCAGTCCATTCACTTTAGGGGTGTAAACAATTCAGTCCGTTCCATTGTGCAGCTATTTTTGACCGATAATACACGTATCAATATAGATTCCTAATGTTAACTAATAAAATTTTAGCGATGGTTCTTATGCATGACATATGGCAAAATGTCATTATGATTTATATATGTTGTATAAGTAGATGGTATACCTCTCTCCCCCATTTCCATAATCTCATAAATTGGGCATAACTCAAAAGTACCGAAGAGAGCTTTTCTACCCTTAGGGTAATATCACTTTTCCGATCGGTCACGCCATTCTATCCGTGAGGGGTGTAAACTCTTCAGTATTTCTGTTTAATTACTCTAAATATTACGAATCAGTTACTTATCTGTCAAGTACTATAATATATGACACATCTTTTTATAATTCTTTAAATGTATAGCATAGTATCTAGAACCGTTATTGTGTACATGTGATGTTTCCATGACAGATGTACCTTTCTCCCCCGCCTTAAATATGTCCCAGCCTGCCTTCTTCACCTTCCTTACTTCTCGCCTATCATCGTTTGAGACTTGTTTCCTTCTCCATTTAGGACATGGATGTGCCTACCTGTGCTGACTGACTGAAGAAGAAATAATATGCCTTTTACGAGGTTGTTTGGTGGGTGTAACCTTCTAGTTAAGTAGTCTAACTCAGTTCCTGCGGTCTTTATATCCTTTGCACTAGAATTATATTGTACTTTTATATCATTTCTGGTTTAACTATTTATAATTTTTGTACAACAACATGCTGACAATAACATGGGTCCGACATTTTATCAATGAATATGTGTATGTGTGTGTGTGCATGTATATATATATATATATATATATATATATATATATATATATATATATATATATATATATATATATATATATGTTGTTCTCGGTTTTACGTCACGGACTCCCTTTTCTACCTGGGGCTAGGACGGTTGCCTTCTTGCGAAGGACTTGTTTTGGCAGATGTAATCGTTACCCTGAGTGCATGCCCTTGCTAACCTCAGACCGTGACGGGGCGCGAACCCTCGACCTGACGCCTCAGAGTCGCGGACGCTACCGCTTGAGCCACGGCGACTACTATATATATATATATCTATATATATATATATATATATATATATATATATATATATTATATATATATATATATATATATATATATATATATATATATAGATATATATATATATATGTTTTTTTGTTTATGTGTGCATATATGTGCATGCATATATGCATGCATACGTGTGTATGTGTAAATGTGTGTGTATGCATATATATCGGTGGAAAGGACTAATAACACTTTTTGCTGAAATGGATACCACAAACTCTCTCTCTCTCTCTCTCTCTCTCTCTCTCTCTCTCTCTCTCTCTCTCTCTCTCTCTCTCTCTCTCTCTCTCTCTCTCTCTCTCTCTCTCTCTCTCTCTCTCTCTCTCTCTCTCTCTCTCTCTCTCTCTCTCTCTCTCTCTCTCTCTCTTTCTCCTAGATATGTATGAATAGGTTATGAAACCCCAGAGGTACTTCCACTTGCTCATCTAATAAGTTATTTATATATGAGTATATGCACGCGTACATATAGATACATGTACATGCTTGTATATGTATATGTGGCTACTTATTACTCTAATCTGAAAATTGTTATACTATATCTCATTCAAATTGTCTGTAATGTGTCTGTGATAAAGTGGAGATTTAACTTAAATGATGGCACTCAGCAAGGGCTAACGAAAATTTTTACTGCATGTAAACTTATCTAGCATCATGGCACCTAGCAACCGCTGATGTAAACACGGTCAAGCTAAGAGATGTAATATATATATATATATATATATATATATATATATATATATATATATATATATATATATATATATATATATTTTACTCTTAGTTAATTATCGCAGAATGCTCCCCTGCCATCAATCAATTGTTACACTATATTTCATTCTTAATTACTTGCAATGATTTTTTTTAAATGAATTGAAAATTCTATTAATATTTGATTCATACATGAACAAATATAGATTGTAATGTTAACAAATTTATATCACTGGGAGTGCCCATATGCACATGTCCCCATGTAATTTTTTTTTATGTTTGTGACACCAGGACGACAAAAAAAAAAAGAATTGCCCTCATCGAACCTGGGCATGAAGAAAACAAAAGAGAGATGGGGAGTGTTGTGACTTGGCAGATGTGAAGGGATAATAAGATATGTGTAACGAATATCCAAGAATATTCAGTGTTGATGTAGGCAAAGAAAAAGAACCGTAATTGAAGTAAGACTTAACATCGGACTGTCATGGACATTCCTATATAAGTCCGAAAGACCCAACGGGCGGCTGTGCCATGGACCAACCTACTACCTATTACTATCACATTTAAAATGAGAGACCACAGAATGAAGAAATCCCTCAGGGATTTATAGAAAAAAGAAAATGACACTTTGTAAGTAAACTAACAAATTAACTTATTTTATGTATATTGACTTAAACAACCTTAAATATAGCCAGGCGTGATACTGGTGAAATTAAAAGCAACTAACGATTCTAGATAGAGTGTTCAAACGCAAAATACTTTACTTTTGCAATTTGGTGTGATTTCCAGTTTATATATATATATATATATATATATATATATATATATATATATATATATATATATATATATATATCTTACTAATTAGTTAGGTTCCAGAAGTCCATTCATAAGTAGACAAGTTCAAAAGTTGTGTTTAGATAAAATAAAAGTACTGTACAGTACATACATATGCAGTACAGAAGCTCTTATACTTACAAACAACCAGGTTTCGAACATTCACAGATACGAACAAAAACTCACCCATACTTCCCCCTTGTATATACAGTATGTATGTATTATTGCACTGTACCCCATTATTACATTATTACCACTCTACTAAACTTCAATTTTACTGTTAACTTTGTTTTATGTAGAAGTATGTCTCATTAGTATAGGTACTATTCAGTACTGCATATGTATGTACTTTATTTGATTAATAAAAAAAAATTACATGATTTATGAAATATTTAAAACTACTTTATTGCTATGTACTCTTTAGGGATATTAGAATAAGAGAACTCTCTCTCTCTCTCTCTCTCTCTCTCTCTCTCTCTCTCTCTCTCTCTCTCTCTCATATATATATATATATATATATATATATATATATATATATATATATATATATATATATATATATATATATATACATATATATATATGATATATATATATATATATATATATATATATATATATATATATATATATATATATATATATATATATATATATATATATCATCTTTCTATCTATCTATCTATATTTATATATCTATCTAGCAATCTATCTATCTCTATTTATATATCTATCTAGCAATCTATCTATCTATCTATCTAGCTAGCTAGCTATCTACCTGTATACCTACCTCCCTAGTTGCTTATCAATTTACCTACATTTCAATCTCACTCTATACCTATCTACCTGTCTGCCTACCTACATATCTGTCTATAATTATAGTGTCTGTTTGTATACAACTGTCTATTTGTGAACTATAAGTTTACACCGGATATAAGCATCATTTATCGCTATGCGAATATGCTTCGTCATTTGAAATAATAAGAGATATTCAAGGATATTTCTCCAGCTAATGATAAAGTTTGAGAAAGACTGATTGACAATAAGGAGTGGTTTCCAGTAATTTAAGTGGTATTGAAAGTAGTAACATTAATAAAGATAATGACATTGTTTTTTTTTTATAGTAGTGGGTATTCAGCAGTATGGATGAGCTCTTTCAAGTTGTTTACCTCAGTTTATTTTGAAATTCGTTTTCATTTTGTTTCGTTGTTGATATATATATATATATATATATATATATATATATATATATATATATATATATATATATATATATATATATATATATATATATATATATCAGGGTTGCCAGATGGCAGTTTTTGCGGTCAGATTCCTTAAATTTGGCCGTATACAAAAATGACTGGCCGTAAATAACTTAGACTTCCACGGCCAAACCATTTGGCCGAATTTTGACCGAATTTTATTTTAAAATTACTTTATCCCACATTGAAATAAGTAGAGAGTATATATGAATTATTCTTTCTCACTTTATTTCTTTTATAATTCCTTTTGACCTACCTGCTCACCCATCGGTCAGAAGCAAGAACAAACGAAGGTGAAAATCTCTTATCTTTTCTCAGGAAGCAGGCGGCGAGCTTTAATGTTTATTTTCAGAGCAATAATCCTTAGCGCGGTCTCTGACCTTTGATAGGCAACGACAAAGGTCAAAGAGACTGCGCTTATCGAGGAAGGATGAATGGCATTAAGATTTTCAGTAGCAGGGATGATTTCCGGTACAATTATTAACTCTCAGTGCCTATAAAAGTCGACATGACCCAACATTTAATGTGCCTATACCATATCATTCCAACTACCCCTACCAACGAAGTTAACAAAGGGTGGGCACACAATGAATTACAACTTCATGAACAACGACGACTGTTTTCCAGCATTAAAGAACCGAGCTTTTCCAGCAAATATAACCGGCATTACGACAGCTAATGCATTTATCTTTTTTGTCTTCGGAATCGCCTTTGATACCGCTGTCAAACTCCAAAAGAGCACCATTATGAATGACCTTCGCCAAAATGACAGAAGACCCCCAACGGAAAAGTCCGAGGACCTTGTTCCAGAGAGTCAGGATTCGCAAAATTAGATACTTCAAACGACTGACTCACTGGAAGGATGTTCTTCAAGTCTTCCAGAGCCTTTGATCTCCTCACTGACTAAATCACCAGAACTAAATTCTTCAGAGATAAACAACGTAGGACCAAAGAAAACTGACAGTGACATTGTACAAGTACAAATAATGGCTGTACCAGTATAATCTATTACAGGGATCGATTCTTTGTCACCAGCAAAAGGTGAGACAGATTACCCTCATATTTAAAATCACTTTCTCACATCAGAATATCTCTCTCATCGTATCTCCCTTTCTGGCACTCCAGAAGGGTTGATGAGGTCACTTTTTGATGAATATTTGCTACTTCCCAATAAATTCTAATAATAATAATAATAATAATAATAATAATAATAATAATAATAATAATAATAATAATAATAATAATAATAATAATAATAATAATAATAATAATAATAATAATAATAAACCTTTATTTCCAATGTACATTGGGTATTCAAATAAAATACATATATATTCCAGATAGACATCTGTGGTGTACAATATAGACATACTAAAACAAACAAATCATAAAGATGAGTGTACCATTAAAAATTACAAGTAAAATCTTCCTTTAAGAGTAACTTCTTAAGATTACATTTAAAAGTATACACTGAACCAGCATTTTTTAGTTCACTGGGAAGCTTATTATATAAATGAGGTCCACGAATGTTTATATCTCTTGAGCCAATATCCATATATATATATATATATATATATATATATATATATATATATATATATATATATATATATATATATATATATATATATATATATATATATATATGAATCTTTTTTTTTTTACCTCGACCGGGACTTGAACCTATATATATATATATATATATATATATATATATATATATATATATATATATATATATATATATATATATATATATATATATATATATATATATATATATATATATATATATATATATAATTTTTAAATAAATTGAACAGTCACGTTATGAGGTAGTAAAGATATCTTACCACCAATGACTTCCATATACTTATATTAGTCCACTAGTTAAGGGCCGACTGGTATGGCTTTGTCAGCAGCGAAACAAATCCGATACAAACGCCAAACTGGATTATTTCCCAACATCCGCAGCTTTTATGAGGAGAATTCGTATTTGGTTGTCGAACACGTTTGTCGAACGTGTTCTACAACCAAATACCCCGTTCACACGTTCGAACATCACTTCAAAGACTTATCTGTCGAACCGCGTTCGACGAACCGTTTGACCGTGTAAACCGCCCTTTACTCCCATAATGACTTGGTATAGCGTCGTCTTTTCTGTCGGCAGTTTTTCTTCTATTCATTCGGGGTCGCCGTTCCTCATTAACTTCTTTGGATAGTAGTAGTTGGCTTTACCTTTAGATTTTACGGCCAGATGCCTTCCTGACGATAACCCTTTCTATTTATCCCGTTTTGGGACTCACACCAAAGTGAGCTGACTTGTTCCCGTAGTGACCGGAATAGACTGGATAGTGTATTAATATTTTACTTTATTTTTTACCCCCCTGCCTTCAATTTTTACCTTCATGGGGCAGATATACCCCTGTTTGAGACTCAATGTTACCTAGAATGGCAGGAAAATCTGACCTAGCTTTTTGATAAGTGATGAAAGTGCATGTGGGCCCCATTTCAAATCTAGAGTAAATACCCTATAGGTCAAGGGTGGCCAGACGTTTGGATTCCGAGATCTACTCTAAAGACTGAAACTCTTTTACGATCTACCATTCTACATAATCACATAATATTACGTCAATTGGAGAAAACAATTTCAAATAGCATAGGACTATAAAACATGAGTACAATTGTCTCACTTATATATAGAAAAAAAATGTGTCACGTACAACTTGCGCACTATTGCCATGTTGGCGAGATGAGCAGCTGATGCCAAGTCTTACTGTGGGGGAACGGCGATCGACCAAACAGGTGGCCTCAATCGACTGGTAGATCGCGATCGACTGTTTGGCCACCTCTGCTCTATAGATTTGGAAGTTTTCACCCGTTCGCTCCCTTTATATTTGTATTTCAGTATTAAAGAGCCAGAATGGAAACGAAAGAGTGTCTTAAAATATCCTGGAAATTGTCGATGTTCTTGCACATATGGTCTGGACGTCATGATGTTTTCCAGGTTCTTTTAACTTTTATAAAAATACTAGAAAAGAAGTAACAGTCGCACGACATTTTAGAAAGCCATCGATGTCCTTTCTTGTATGACGTTGACGTCATGGTACTTTCTGACTCTGGTTTCGGTTTTACGTCACGAACTCCCTTTTCAAGTAAGGGCTAGGACGGTTGCCTTCTTGCGAAGGACTTGTTTTGGCAGATGTAATCGTTACCCTGAGTGTATGCCCTTACTAACCTCAGTCCGTGACGGGGCGCTCTCTTTACCTATTTTTGTGCTAACCTTCCAAATAGAGATTTTATGATTCTTCATGATATACTAATAACTTCTCGTTGACACAAGCACATTTACTGATGGTAAAATTAATGTATAACACCCTGTTTAGTCATATTTTATCCATTTTGTACGCGTGTTTACTCAAGGTGCTGATTTTATATTGGGTTATTTTTTTCTATCGCTGGCGGACACTAGCATGCATAACAAAGTTTAGAAAAGGTGTTAATGAATCAAGCACCGTATGACCTCCCTGGAATGCATATTGAACGAAGTGTTTTGGTACTACAAATAACTGTTTGTTTGATCTCAACATTGACTGTTATGTTTGTAATGGAAACATACACTGATCCACCTTAGCGTAATGGAGAGGATGAAAATAAAACTGAAATTCAAACTCAATAAACTGTTGCTTTAGTAAGGCTGCTTTCACACCAAAGTGCCACGTCGCACGTGGCATACCACGTGGCACACCAGCTGAAAACGAACATCCAGAAATATATGAAACCTTTCACACAGAAGTGGCGTGACACGTTCCATGTGCCACGTTTTACTTGCATCGCAAGTCGCAAGTGGCACATAGGACGTGTCACACCACTTCTGTGTGAAAGGTTTTATATATTTCCGAATGCTCGTTTTCAACTGGCGTGCTACGTGGCATGCCACGTGCGACGTGGCACTTTGGTGTGAAAGCGGCTTAATCCTGGTAAGTAACGCATTACTGACTCTGTGTTTTCCCTGTTTGTTTACATGCCTAAAAACAGAAGCAGAGAATCTTTTCAAGTTTTCTATTCCAAGGAATTACATCATTTTTACATAGGATTATGGATGAAAAAAAGGGTATTTTTTTTTACTCTAATAGAGGGATTTCTAAACCAATTTCTTTCAAATGAAGGGAAATCCTGCAATCCTGAGTGAAATTCACTTAATTGTCGAATTCTGTACAGCCTCTAATATGATTTCCTTTATATTTTTGCTTAAAATTTTATAGTAAGTTTTTGAAATCATTGTCAACATTATTCACGAAATGCGTGTGAATTCTAGCATGCTAGTTCTCCTTAGAAAAGGATTTTGTGACTTTAACAAGAGACAATATTATATCTCTGGATTTACTATCCTATTTCTTAATCTGTTTGTATCATCCTCTGCAGTTCGTCTTAGAAAGCATTGTTGCCGACGTTATCTCACAAGAAATTCATCTTGCAAGATCGTTTTGTGACACAAGTGCAGAAAAAGAGGAAAGCAACAATTTTCCAAAGAAAATTCACAAATCCAGTATGGAGAATTTTTATTCAAATACATTTTTTTTTCTCGAAATGCTGGTGAATTTTATCATGCTAGTTCTCCTTAGAAGAGGATTTTGTGACTTTAACAAGAGACAATATTATGTCTCTGGGTAGCAAAATAGGAGACATAATATTGTCTCTTGTTAAAGTCACAAAATCCTATTCTAAGGAGAACTAGCACACACACACACACACACACACACACAGTAGAAAATACTCCACCCCCTCAGATTGCAGTGATAGAAGCTCAAGGGCCGGTATTAGAGAACATCAACCTTACAGCCACAGAGGTATGCAAAGCGCTGATGGATTTAGATGTTCATTAAGCTACAGGTCCTGATGACATATCCCCTCATGTGCTTAAAAAATGCGCAAACACAATATCAGTGGCACTAAGTATCATATTTAAGAAGTCACTGGAGTCGGGGGAGATTCCAAGATGCTGGAAACAAGCAAATGTGATACCTATCTTCAAAAAGGGAAGGAGGGATACGGCTCTGAACTATAGACCAGTTTCCTTGACCAGCATAGTTTGCAAAGTTATGGAGAAACTACTAAGGAAACATATCTCTCTTCACTTGGAATCCTTCAACTTTTTGTCAGTGAGGCAACATGGCTTCAGAGAAGGTAGATCAACAGTAACAAACTTATTAGAATTTTATGATGAGGTAAGCCAAATCTTACAGGAAAGAGAGGGCTGGGCAGATTGCATATTCCTAGACTTCCAGAAAGCGTTTGACACTGTTCCACATGGGAGACTTATTAGGAAGCTGCAATCAATGGCTAGAATAGGTGGAAATGTTTTGGAATGGATAAAAACTTACTTAGAAGGAAGGGAACAGAGGGTTAGAGTAAGACACTCAGTGTCTGAATGGAGAAGAGTTAGTAGTGGAGTTCCACAGGGTTCAGTTTTAGGGCCACTTTTGTTCCTTGTATATGTAAATGACCTACCAGAGTCTGTAAATTCATTCATGAATATGTTTGCAGATGATGCAAAGATTGTGAAGAAAGTAAAAAACGAGAATAATGGTAGAGAACTTCAGGAGGATCTAAATAATCTGCATGAGTGGTCAGAAAAGTGGCTAATGAAATTCAATACTTCAAAATGTAAGGTAATGAGAATGGGTACAAGTGCAAGAAGGCCCAAGCTTGACTACTCGGTGGCTGGAGTACAACTTCAAGAGACAGAAAATGAGAGAGATCTAGGAGTAAACATACTGGCAGATTTGTCTCCAGAAATACATATAAATGGCATAGTAAGGGCAGCATATACATTCTTATCAAATGTAAGGGTAGCCTTCAGGCACATGGACAAGGAAATGTTCAGAAATATTTATGTAACCTATGTGAGGCCAAAACTCGAATATGCAGCCCCCTTTTGGAATCCGCACTTGAAAAAGCACATAGCTAAGCTTGAAAAAGTTCAAAGACATGCCACGAAACTGGTGCCAGAAATACGCAATCTCAGTTATGATGAGAGGCTGAGGGAATTAGACTTACCATCACTCGAAGCTAGAAGAGTGAGGGGGGATATGGTGACTGTCTTTAAATTCCTTCATGGTTATGATAGAGTGGATAGGGATCGATATTTTGATATGGCTGGCTCTAGAACTAGAGGTCATAGTTTGAAGCTTCGTAAGAAAACTTGTTTGCAGGATGTAAGGAAATACTTTTTCAGTGTAAGAGTAGTTGATAATTGGAATTCGCTAAGCGAGGAGGTGGTTAATGCTATCTCAATCCATAGTTTTAAGGACAGGTATGATAAGTATCACTAAGTATAAAATGGAACCGATCAGGAGACGGGAAGATACAAGCTTTGGGCTCTTTCCCATAAACACAATTAGGTAATCACAATTAGGTAATCACACACACACACAGATATATATATATATATATATATATATATATATATATATATATATATATATATATATATATATATATATATATATATATATATATATATATATATATATATATATATATATATATTAGTTTTATTACAGTATAATTAATTGTGAGATTTTTACATGATTTAACAGACTCAGTGAAACCTCTTTAAGAAAAACATCTAATCCAGACCAAAGCAAAGACTTTCTACTGACATTTGGACTTTCGTTATCCCAGGGGAGATTGTTTACCCGAACATGTTTTTGTATGCAAAAGGGGTTATCTGAACCAAGGTCTCTGGCAAAATACTGTACTTGCCAATGTGATGTGCAATAGTCAAATGGATTTCAAACTTTTTGTTAATGTGGCCCACTTTTTGCATCCCTAAATATTCTTAGCCCACTGCCCTTCATAATTCTGTAACGATGATAATAAGATTATTGTAGAGCATATTCAAAAATATTTTATTATTTCTATTTTGTCATTTATGAAATTAAGCACTGGCTTGCATTTGATGTAAATAAATAATGTGCATTGTCATCAAAACTCAAATGACACTTTTTTTCATCTATAAAATTATGTTTAAAAGATGTTCGTGGCCCCTGACAACAGCCATGGCCCACAGATAGAAAACCACTGGCATCGCCAAAGCACACGCCTATTCGCAAGAAGCTCTTTCTATTTTAACATTGTTTCATACGCTAACAACATCTCTCTCCGAACTAGCATGATGCCATTTTATGATTTTATTAAAAACATTTTTACTTCTTCTTTATCAATATCCATCCATGAGGGTAGCCGTATATGAAAAAACATTTTTACTTCTTCTTCTTGTTTATCGATATCCACCTATGAGGGTAGCCGGGCCTTGGTGGGCCCACAGGTGGGATCGTCTAGATACATCTGTAGAGATAAGAGGGAACAGAGGTATTCTGCTCAGAATTTATAAATAGTCTCCTTTAATTTTTGAGATGCCTTGTTGAAAGGAAGGGGAAAGTCGGATAGGATAGACGTGAAGAAGGGAGAGGTGATGGTACCGCCAGCACGCTTTCAACCCCTTGAGGACCACCAGGAAGGAGGGTAAAGACAATTTTACTTAAACAAATATATAATTAACTTTTTCATATGCAGTAAGACTGTCCAGGACAGTTCGATGTTAAATCTTCCTTCAGTTAAGGTTCTTTTTCTATGCCTGCATCATCACCGAATATTTTTTTATATTCGTTACGCATCTCTTAGTATCCCTTCACACCTGACTAGTCACAACACTCCTCATCTCTGTTTTTCATTACTTTATGTTTTCTTTGTACCCAGGCCTGATGACTGCAGATATATTTATCTACCTTTTGGCCTGTCCTGGTGTCATAGTCAATAATAATAAAAAAATAAAGAAAAACTAATAATATTATACACAGTCATAAGAAAAATGATTACTATTATACAAGCAACGCTTTGCTGTAAAGATTAACTATACCACTGGACAACTTGCAATAGGGTTATTTTCACTCTTCATAGCAAAACGCATTCAGATAAAAGCAGGATTAATAAAGAAAAAGAATTAAAAGGGTACACGAAGGTCTAATGGTACAGAGGAAGCTCGCTGATAGGGTGGCCCCCTCACAGATCTTGACTTCTAGTGCTGACGAAGGTCGACCTGTTTTGAAGTTATCATGACGAAATAGGCAGGTACGAACATTCACCATATGATCTCATAATTATTCGTTTGTAATACGGCCATACCTTGTTGCCCCTAAAATGATATAGAATAAGATGAAATAGTCTTGAAGAGACATTTTTTTATATATATTTTCTGAGATATGTTTTTTGGGTAAAATTAGGTGGAGTTTATATATATATATATATATATATATATATATATATATATATATATATATATATATATATATATATATATATATATATATATATATATATATATATACTTATATATCACACCAATATACGGACTGCGATTTATTTTTACTAAAACAGGTTCAAAGTTAATCCCTGATTAAGTAGAGGTAGGTTAAGTTGGATTTTTATAACGTAATCTGGTCCATCGACTGAGATTTATTTTTTCTTTTGCAGCCCCTAAAATTGGTTAAATTTAAATGTCATTTCTTATTCGTCAGTCAATGGCTGTAATGTCATGTTCTCGCTCAGAGAGTCCCAAGTTCATCTCCTTATGGTGGTAATGAAAAGCCTCTCTCTTCCAGGAAAAATAAATGACGAACAAAGGTCTTGTTTCTTACGTAATGTTTATACACCCTGTCAGGTTAGGAGTCTCCTTGAACACATCATTAAATGTGTGGAGACAGTAATAGAACTGCTTCCATGATTTAATTTATAAACGGAATATTATGTCAGTAGAACACATTTTAAGCGTGTAATACACACGCACACACACATCACTGCAAACACACATGCGCACATGCATAAGAATTTATATTTAACAATGAGGTAAAATACATCCTATATTGTGACGAAATTTTGTTAAGATATTGTATTTACATAATTTCTTCTTCTTCTTCTTCTTCTTCTTCTTCTTCTTCTTCTTCTTCTTCTTCTTCTTCTTCTTCTTCTTCTTCTTCTTCTTCTTCTTCTTCTTCTTCTTCTTCTTCTTCTTCTTCTTCTTCTTCTTCTTCTTTTCTTCTTTTTCTTCTTTTTCTTCTTTTTCTTCTTTTTCTTCTTTTTCTTCTTTTTCTTCTTTTTCTTCTTTTTCTTCTTTTCTTCTTTTTCTTCTTTTCTTCTTCTTCTTCTTCTTCTTTTTCTTCTTTTTCTTATTCTTTTTCTTATTCTTTTTATTATTATTATTATTAGTAGTAGTAGTAGTAGTAGTAGTAGTAGTAGTAGTAGTAGTAGTAGTAGTAGTAGTAGTAGTAGTAGTAGTAGTATAAAACTACCTCCCACTTATTCAGAGAATATAATTGATTGGGTGCGTTTAACAATACCTCTTTGCCAAAATATGTTATCTCCATATACAGTATGTATATATATAAGGGATTATATATATTATTTAACCCATTGATCTGCATATAACTGTAGCTACTTATATGAGTACATGATGAGGCCCGGTGAAGGCTGAAAATCTTGAGCAGTAATAGTTCCTTAACGCTTAATGAAGTTATTTATTAATCTTCGTATTATTGTCAGCGTGTCATGAAAGCTATTATTGATACTTTAAATATATATATATATATATATATATATATATATATATATATATATATATATATATATATATATATATATATATATATATATATATATATATATATATATGTATATATATATATATATATATATATATATATATATATATATATATATATATATATATATATAAGTAGTCTCCGTGGCTAAATGGTAGCGTCTGCGACTCTGGGGCAGCAGGTCGAGGGTTCGCGCCCCGTCACGGACTGAGGTTAGTAAGGGCATGCACTCAGGGTAACGATTACATCTGCCAAAACAAGTCCTTCGTAAGAAGGCAACCGTCCTAGCCCTTAGTAGAAAAGGGAGTTCGTGACGTAAAACCGAATCCATCCATATATATATATATATATATATATATATATATATATATATATATATATATATATATATATATTGTTAAAATTCGTTTCCATAGATATACTAGGCGTAATAAGCTTATGAAGGAGATAATGAAAGAAGTATTTCTCTCTCTCTCAGGGCCAACAGTGTGTCCATACAGCACCATGATCACTTCCTTCACAGTCGCTACAAGTATCGCAGACGCGGGTTAATGGTGCGGAAAAACAATGTAGTTAGTGCTCGGCTCAGAATGGGGTATCGGCCTTTATGGCAGGTCTCCCAGACTCTAGATATGCCACAGTACACCTCCTGTACATTATGCGACCGAACTAATGCTAACACTCTTGACCACTATTGTCTTCAGTGCCCCACAGTGAGAGATGTTTTACCACGAGGTCAGAACTTAATACAGATCTGCTCATTTTTACTTAATGATGACAACCTTGATGTTATTCTTGCTCGTTTTCCTCACTTTGGTGGCCATTAATTATATTGAATTATACATATATTTTCTGTATGTTGCTATATAATTCTGTTTGTGCATTCTGCGTTTCTCTGAGCTTTACTTTTGCATATAATGTACTCTGTGCTGCCATTCTGTGAGTTGTGTGTTAGTATGCAGCAATGTTTTATCAATATGTACACCTCCCTGTAAACCATGTTCAATTCTTGGTTTTATATCCATTTGAAGCATTAATTGTATGAACTCATGTAATGTCTGACGCCTTGGCGCAATAAATTAATAAAATAAAATAAATAATCTCTCTCTCTCTCTCTCTCTCTCTCTCTCTCTCTCTCTCTCTCTCTCTCTCTTCTCTCTCTCTCTCTCTCTCTTTATATTGTGACGGCTAAAGTGGTGGTCTACACCATACACCTTTCCCCCCCCCCTCCATCTCCCATAGATTGTTGAGGTTACAGCTACGAGGCTGAATTTTGGCCAAGTTTTCCTGGTCCATATATCCGGAGGCCACTTAGCATTCCAGAACTAGTAACTCCTTGTATGGACCTCACGCGAACCATAGACTAAGACTTTTGGCTATCATTTTAGTTGTTAGTTTTCTTTAATTCCATATTTTCCGATTTTGTTTTCTGTTATGTTTCTCTTTAATAGGAGAGTAGCTGGACTGGCTTTGTTTTGCCTTTAGCAAAGTCTGAGCTCGTTAATATAATACCATGTGAATGTATTATCATATGTGGAAACATGAAACATGGGATCTTAAGAGCGGTTTACACGGTCAAACGGTTCGTCGAACGCGGTTCGACGGACAAGTGTTTGAGGTGATGTTCGAACGAGTGAACGGGGTATTTGGTTGTCGAACACGTTGGTCGAACGTGTTTGACAACCAAATACCCCGTTCACACATTCGAACATCACTTCAAACACTTGTGTGTCGAACCGTGTTCGACGAACCGTTTGACCGTGTAAACCCCCCTTTATGCATACCAGTGGATTATTTTGTTGTAGGTTCAAATTCTTATAAGAATTGGCTACTTCTCTACACTGAGAATTTAAAAATTCTTTTTGTTAGGGGGAAGGTTTTTTTTTTTTTTTTTTTTGCTGTAATCAGTAAAGATTTTTTTTTCTTGGAACACGTTCTGCTTTTTGTATTTTCTTAAGACAATTTCTTTTAAATACTCTTTATTTGTTGTGTTTTTGTTTTTTCGTTTACTGTGCCGATTCTTCTCTGGGAAGAAATAGTGTTTTCTTTTTCTTTTTTAAAGTAAGGAGACTGTTAATTAATTGGAATGTTTTGCTTTGTTTTTTTTTCACAATGTTCTGACTGTTTTCTTGTAGTTCTTTTTTTATTATTTTTTTTTTATTTTCCTGGGAGACTCTGTTTTTAGAAGACTCTTAGGTCCATATTTTGGGTAAGGTGAAGATTTTTTTTCTATATGTGATGAGGGTACCCTTGCAGATAAACAATATTTTATTTTATTTTCTTGAAACATTATTTTGTTATAAAAATAGGTTTTCTAGATTGGTCTTGTGTGTGTGTTTATATATATATATATATATATATATATATATATATATATATATATATATATATATATATATATATATATATATATATATATATATATATATATATATATATATATATATATATATATATATATACATATATATATATATATATATATATATATATATATATATATATATATATATATATATATATATATATATATATATCCTCAGTAACTGCATAATTTACTAAAGTCACAAGAAACCCTGCTTTTAAATATCTCCGATGAAAGAGTGTATCAAGAAGCTTTTCCTAAACGGGTAACATATCTCTCCGCCAGAAATTAGTTTTCAACTAAAGTTTCTTATAGACTTGGAGCAACCTTTCGAAAGCCACAAGTCTGCATCGTCACTTGTTAAATAAACATTGCTGAAAATAATTTTCTTCATCTAAAGGGCCAGAATAGCCTTTTCCAAGAGTGAGTCTTAAACTATGCCAGTGGTTAAGTCTTAGTATTTATTCCTGGGTGTTTTTCAGATGAAAATGTTAATCTTTAATGGATTATTTCGTAAAGAACAGCACTTGAATACCAACATATCATAGTCCTAATTACTAATGGGATTCTGTTTCACAATTACCCACATAGATTTTCCCACATGGAGCATTTTCAAGAGAGGGAAAAAAGAATGCATAATTAGAAGGGGAGTTTAACCCATGGCAGACTAGTGACTTTTCGCCTTGAGGAGATAATCTCAATTGCGTGTGTCCTATGTCCTTGACCCATATTTACACATTAGTTTTGAATTACGAACCGTAAAGTTATTTATATTCTCTCTCTCTCTCTCTCTCTCTCTCTCTCTCTCTCTCTCTCTCTCTCTCTCTCTCTCTCTCTCTCTCTCTCTCTCTCACCTGTTGCGTCACAACTTAGCAACTATTAAACTGGTTTTAATATTTTTTTTTCTTTAAAGGAGAACAAGGAAAAACAGGGTTTAAATCTACCATGCGTTAGTAATACATACCACTTTCTTGGCTTTATGTATTTACATCATGGATTTGGATTTACGTCACGAACTCCCTTTTCTACTAAGGGCTAGGACGGTTGCCTTCTTACGAAGGACTTGTTTTGGCAGATGTAATCGTTACCCTGAGAGTATGCCCTTGCTAACCTCAGTCCGTTCACACAAAGATTTTGTAAACAAAGATTGTGTAGGTGTGTTTTATAAAAAAAAAAAAATTATAATAATAGAATAATGGAACATTTCTCGACCCCAAAGCAGGTCCTGAGTTCGATTCCTCCGGATGGTTCATAGAGCCTTCCTAAGACAGAACCACTTAAAGCTAAAAGGGAAATACTCCTATGATTAAGTTAGTATGACACTAGATAAGTAGACATATTTGCACAACGGATGGCTCGTAGATAATCTCTTCGCGTGAACCTCATGGGGACAAATGAGACCATAAAGGTTTCCCTCGTCTGTGAAAGCATGTACCAAATGAACAAGCTCAATAAGTAAACCATTAGATGTATAATGTCAGTAATGGAACAGTATCTGAAAGTTCAAACCTCGGTAATCACAGTAATAATATCCATCTTTCAACTCACGACTGAGTGATATTTTGCTATTGGTTCTTGTAAAGTAGAGTAGCCCCAAGATGCTCAAGAGATACTCATATTTACTAGACAAGTAGCCCAACTTAACCAAAACTATCCTAACCTAACCTAGCAATTGACGTTTTTTTTTTTATTATTGTGACACCAGAAAGTTCAAAAAGAAAAAAATCTGCCCTCATCGGGCCTGGGCATGATGAAAACAAAGAGTAAAGAGCAACAGGGATGGGGAGTGCCAAGACTTGTCAGATGTGAAGGGATAATAAGAGAAGTGTAGCGAATATCCAAGAATATTCGGTGTTGATGTAGGCAAAGAAAAAAAAATCCTAACTAAAGGTGGACTTAACATCGAACTGTCCTGGACCGTCCTATTAGAGTCCAAAAGACCCTTCAGCTGTAGCATCACAACGGACGGATGTTGTCATGGGCCAACCTACTACATGGGGTTCCTGGGGGTTGCTCATCTGTTGTATAACTGAGAAATCTTGTCATAATACAGCAACTTATATTAGACTGTTCCACCTCTGGTGTTATACATCTGATAGTAGTACTGACTAAGCGAGCTGAGTTAGAAGGGGCTAAAACTCGAAGGATGTTCTTGCTCTTTCCTTATCCTTCTAAGACATTCCAATAAAGAGTTACTCATTCATACGCACACATTTGTACATACCAAAATGCATTCATTATACTTCATACATAGATAAATTAATATGTACAAAATATGTCCAACATGGAGACAATGTATCTACTATCAATTTTTCACCCCCGTTTTAACACATACATACTCCCCCAGAGGGAGGGGGGCTAGATACTTCCCCCGTCTTCTCCTGCGTGTCGTAAACGTTAGCTAAATGGAAAGGAGTGAAGGGACTGGAATCTCTTCCTCTGTGTTTTCTTTTACCAGGGAGTCAGAGTATTTTGCTTTGATTTTGCCACACCCCTTCTAAGGGGAAAATGGCTTATGTATCTAGATAGATAGAACACATTCATACATATATACATACATACATATACGAGATATATATATATATATATATATATATATATATATATATATATATATATATATATATATATATATATATATATATATATATATATATATATATATATATATATATATATAAATATATTATGAGTGTGACACCGGGGCAGGCAAAAAAAAAAACTGCCCTCATCAATAAAGGACTGGGCACCAGAAAACATTAAGATGAAGGAAGAGAAAAAGGTTATGGACAAGGCAGAGATGAGGTAATGATACACAAAGGAAAATGACATTAAAAAAATATTCAAAGTACTGAGGACCTAGAGATATGGGGGATTAGGTCCTGAGATTACGATAGATCCGGTTTTTGAAGCAAGATAGGTTAAAGAATTTGGAAAGACAGACGGAGGAAGAGAGTTACAGAGTCTGGAGGCAGATGGGAAGAAGCAGTCGCTGCACCGACCAATCTGCGAGCTACAAATCTCCACACAGTATACCTCTGAGACAAGGCCGCTTGGCGAGTGTTACGTAGCCTCGGCAGTGGGGGAGGGATGCAGCTGGCCAACTCATCAGAGTAGCGATGGATGTAGTAGCGACAGAAAAGAGAAAGGGTTGATACCTTACGGCGAAGAGAAAGAGAATCCAGATTAGAAGTAAGAGTAAGGATCATTAATGAGTCTGACTGCCTTAGATTCAATCCCTATCAATGAGTATGAATAAGAAGAAGCGCCCCAGATGTGTGAGCAGTATTCCAAGAAGGGACAGATAAGACCCTTATAATTTTAAGTAACTGTAAAGACAAAAAGTAATGACGAAAACGAAGCAGAACCCCCAATTTTTTGGATGCAGATTTAGAAATTTTTATTATGTGATTCCTCCAAGACAAGTTTGAGGCTATATGGATTCCTAATATGTTGCTAGAATTAAGAGGGTATATATATATAATATATATATATATATATATATATATATATATATATATATATTATATATATATATATATATATATATATATATATATATATATATATATATGCACACACACACATAAACACACACACGCACGTACGTCGCACGCACACACTCACATTTACACATACATAAATACATACATACATACACACACACACACACACAACACACACACACACACATACACACACACACACACACACACACACACACACACACACACACACACACACACACACACATATATATATATATATATATATATATATATATATATATATATATATTATATATATAATAGAGAGAGAGAGCGAGAGAGAGAGAGAGAGAGAGAGAGAGAGAGAGAGAGAGAGAGAGAGGAGAGAGAGAGAGAGAGAGAGAACTTGTGTAAGTTAGTATAAAAACCAATCGTCAGGAAAATGTCAATAAAAACGTCTGAGAGGTTAGCAGCATAGGGGTGGGTTTGAAGGACAAAACCCCCTTACCCACCCTTAACACGTTTTTTTTTTTTTATTATTTATTCAGATAACTGTACATGGGGACATGTGCACATGGGCACTCCCAGTCATATTGCAGTTGATAACATTACAATCTATGTGGTTATGTATAAATAACATACTAATAGAATTTGCAATTAATTTAAAATATCATAGCAAGTAATTAATAATAAAATATAGTGTAATAATTGAAGAGTACTTGAAGAGTAATCATTGTGACAATATTTTCAATAGCCCTTGTTGAGTGCTATCATTTAAATTCATTTTTACTTTTCAACAGTACTACTGCAGACAATTT
>JAXCGZ010023944.1:17500-20609 GCA_037179515.1 Halocaridina rubra | reverse complement strand
GAAGCCGATCAGTGAAAAAACACAGAAAATATAACGCTATATTTCGGATTCTAACTGGACCATTTGTCAAGGACAAGTGCTTGAGAAATGTTCCAGTTAGAACCCGAAATATAGCGTTATATTTTCTATGTGCTGTTGCAATGACGGGCTTCCTTACCATTTAGTGTTGCACGCTAACAGTTTGTTCTTACTCCCTCCCTATGGCTTTACCCATTCTTTCTGTTAACTGAATTCCAGTTTTCTTACTGACCATTTTATATATGCAGTTGTTGATGGCGCGACATCTAGCTCTTTCGCTGTTACCAGTGGTGTTCCACAGGGCTCTGTTCTTTCATCTACTCTGTTCCTTCTCTTCATCAATAATATTCTACAATATCCATGTTCCTCTCTTCTTCATGCCTTTGCTGATGATTCCACCCTTTACTTTTCCCTTGCCTTTTCTTCACAACCTTCATCTGTTACTCGTAGTCAATCTCGTATCACTCTTTCCTCTACTCTTAACTCTGATTAGTTGAGAGTATCTGAGTGGGGCACACAAAATTCAGTTATATTCAATGCCTTCAAGACTCAGTTTCTGGCTATCTTTTCATCTTCTCCTCTTGATAACCCTATTGTCTTCGAAACTACTGAAATTTACCCTCTTAACTATATCAACATATTAGGAATCCATATAGCCTCTAAGTTGTCTTGGTGTTATCACATAATCCAAATTTCTAAATCTTCATTCGAACAATTGGGGTTTGTTTCGTTTTCGTCATTACTTTTCCTCTTTGCGGTTACTTAAACTTTATAAATGTCTTATCCGTCCCTGCTTAGAATACTGCTCACACATCTGTGGTTCTTCTTCTTATACTTATCTTCTTGATAGGTTGAAGCTAAGGCAGTCAGACTCATTAATTATCCTTCTCTTACTTCTAATCTGGATTCTCTCTCTCTTCGCGTTAAGGCATCTTCCCTTTCTCTTTTTTATCGCTACTACTTCCATCGCTGCTCTGATGAGTTGGTGAGTTGCATCCCTCCCCCACTGCCGAGGCCGCGTAACACTCATCCCAAGCGCCCTCATCTCACAGGTACTGTGTGGAGATTTGTAACTCACGGACTGGTTGGTGCAGCGACTGCTTCTTCCCATCTACCTCTAGACTTTAGAACTCTCTTCCTTCATCTGTCTTTCCTAATTCTTATGACCTTTCATCCTTCAAAAGGAAGATTTATCGCCATCTCAGAGCCTAGTCCTCCATATCTCTGGGTCCTCTGTACTTTAACTGTTTTTTTCTGTCTGTCATTTTCCATTTTGTGACATTACCTCAACTCTGCCTTGTCCTTAACCCTTTTCTTTTCCTTCGTCTTGGTATTTTCTCGTGCCCGGGCCTTTATTGATGAGGGCAGTTTTTGCCTGTCACGGTGTCACACTCATAAATAAAAAATATGCCTTATGTTGTCAGTGGTGCCAGTGGAATGAGTGCCTGCTTGTATAGTGCCCCTATGCAAAGGTAAGCGAGATGTGTATGAATGCAATAATTTTAGGGGAATAAGTTTGTTGAGTGTAATAGGAAAATTGTATGGTAGGATACTGATTAATGGGATTAGGGATAAGACAGAAACTATGATCGCGGAAGTGCAGAGTGGTTTTAGGAGAGGTAGAGGTTGCATAGATCAGATTTTTATAGTTAGGCAGTTATGTGAGAAATATTTAGCAAAGGGTAAGGATGTGTATATTGCATTTTTGGATCTGGAGAAAGCGTATGATAGAGTTGATAGAGAGGCAATGTGGAATGTTTTGAGGTTATATGGAATTGATGGTAAACAGTTGCATTCAGTGAAGAGTTTGTATGAGGGCAGTAGAGCTTGTGTTAGGGTAGGGAATGAAGTGAGTGAGTGGTTTCCAGTGAGTGTGGGACTAAGACAGGAATGTGTGTTGTCACCATGGTTGTTCAATTCTTATATTGATGGAGTCGTAAGAGAAGTGAATGAACGAGTGCGTGGTCGAGGTTTGAGAATGGTAGATGGGGAGCATAACAAGTGGGAGCTGAATCAGTTGCTGTTTGCAGATGATACTGTGGTGGTGGCAGATTCTGAGGAGAAGCTGTGTCAGTTAGTGTCAGAATTTGGAATGAAAGAGTAAGGTTATGAGGTGTGCAAGAAACGAGGATGGTGCCGGATTGAATCTATATTGAATGGAGAGACACTTGAGGAAAATGATCAGTTTAAGAATTCAGGCTCGGTTATAGCTGCAAATGGTGGAGTGGAAGCAAATATGTGTCACAGAGTGAATGAAGAATGTAAAGTGTTAGGTGAGTTGAAAGGAGTGAAGAAGAATATAGGTTTGGAAAGGAATGTTAAGAAAGTTTTGTATGAGAAAGTGGTTGTGCCAACTGTGATGTATGGATCAGAGTTATGGGGTATGAAAGTAAGTGAGAGACGGAAACTAAATGTGTTTGAGATGAAATGCCTGAGGAGTATGCTTGGTATATCTTGGTTGGATAGGGTTAGGAATGAAGTGGTGAGAGCAAAAATGGGTGTGAGGAGAGATTTTGCAGCCAGAGTAGATATGAATGTTCTGAGAAGGCTTGGCCATGTGGAAAGAATGTATGATGAAATACTGCCGAAAGAGGTGATGAATGAGAGAGTTGATGGGAGAAATACTAGAGGGAGGCCAATGTTTGGGTGGATGGATGGAATAAGGAGAGCCCTGAGTGATAGGAGGATGGATGTGAAGGAAGCAAGTGAGCGTGCTAGGAATGGAAATGAGTGGCGAATAATTGCGACAGAGCTCTGATGGGCATCTGCTGTTACCATGGGGCTGCATCTTACAGAGGTAGCCCTGTGGTAGGGGCAGTAAAGGAGTTAGTATTTATGAAGCGACACAGGTTGTGGAAGAGCCGGGAGGATGGGATGTGGCACTCCAGCAGTGCCATCTGAACGGTCGCTAGCTCCCTCGTTATTGCCCATAGAGCAAAGTAGTCTCCTTATTATTTCTTTTTTGATGTCGGCTACCCCCAATTGGGGGAGACAGCCAAGGTAGATGAATATAAATGAATTATTATTATTATTATTATTATTATTATTATTATTATTATTATTATTATTATTATTATTATTATTATTATTA
>JAXCGZ010023944.1:5000-12500 GCA_037179515.1 Halocaridina rubra | reverse complement strand
CACCCATTATCGAACCATTTCTCTCTGGCATGAATTACACCTACTTTGGTGACAGGTATGCAGCAATCTACTATCATCCCATATTTCTCACAAAAGATGTCATACATTTCTTGTACAGATTTGTTGTAAAATAAGGTTCTCCAGTCAATAACTGCAAAAAGCTCATTCATTTTGATGTAATCTCCTTTCTGATAGTTCCTCCTCATGTCCTCAGTGCCTCTACTCTCAGGAAAAATGTCTTCAATGATATACTCCATCAACAACACACAGTGGTCACTCTTTCCAATTGGTGGTTCATACTCAATATTTTCAATATCCAACACATTATCTGTGAACACCAGATCAAGTAGTGATGGCTCATCCCCACCCCTGGCTCTTGTTGGTTCCATTACATGTTGGTGTAGGAAATTCCCTTGTACGCAATCTAGGAATCTTGCCCCAAAGGAGTCCTCACCACTGTGTGGGTCAAGATTTATCCAATCTATCTCTTTATGATTAAAGTCTCCCATAATCAAAATCCTACATTTTTTCTCCCGCGCCATGTTAACAACTGAGTTTATGACTTCAATCGTACCTATATGACTTTCCTCATAAATTTCAAGCCTATTTTGGTTCCTTGGTGGGTTGTATACAACAGTTATTATAATGCTCTCTGACCCAGTATTTATGCGAGCAACAAGAAATTCCCTGAACTCACTTTCTATAGCCAAGTTTAACTCTTCAACTTGAATCCTCTCACTTATGAGCAGTGCTATCCCTCCACCAGTCCTCTCAGATCTTTCGACCCTTAGTATTCTGAAGCCCTTAGGAAAAACTGTGACACTGTTTATGTCCTCACTCAACTTAGTCTCTGTAATTGCTACTATATCTGCCTTACTGTTGTGAATCCTATCTTTTAATTCTACTGCCTTACCAGCTAATCCATCAGCATTTGTGTATAACAATCTTAATGAGGCCCCATCCCCTGATCTTCTGTCATTATCTTCTTTATCTCCCCTTTGTCTGGAAGTATTCCGTAACAAAAATTTTTCTTCTCTTCTTCATTTCTTTCATCATTTAACCTTCTTGCCTCTTGCAACAAGTTTTTGATCTTTCCCATCTCTTCCTGTGTTCTGTATCGTCTAATGAACACTTCTTTGCATTCTTGAAGATCTTTTAGACTTTTTTTTCTCAACAATATTTCCCTACATGTCTCCCCTCTCTCAAAGGTTACTTTTGTTGGTCTCGGCTTTCCCTCCCTCGAATATTTACCTAGTTGGTGTATGTTTACAATATCCTCAGGACCACATACTACTCCAAGCTTTCTTATCAGGTCTACAACGTTAGCTTTATTTTCTTCAAGTCTCCCCTGCCATGTTGGCTCCTGGGATTCACTTATGCCTGAGATTACCACTGTCTTCTCCTTATCAAGTGCCTGTCTGATGAGTGGGTTTGCCCTTTCCATCACAACGTCTTTCATTTTTTCGATTACTGTCTCTTTATAGTCAACTGTTTGTATGTTTTCCAGTGCCACCACCTTTACAGCCTCTTTTACTGCCACATTCCCCTTTAGTGCATCAGCAAAGGACGTTTTCATGGCATCATTTTCCATATTCAGCTCCTGGAACTCTTTTCTGAACTGTTCAATGTTTTCCTTAATCTGAACATTCCAAGCAGCAATCTCGTCTCTCTCAGAAGATAGCAGTGAACTAACATCTAATTCCTTTAGGTTGTCATTTAGCTGTTTGTTTTTATCTTCTTGATTAGAAATTCTAGATTCTAGTTGACTCTTTTCCCCTTCCAGCTTCTTTATTCTTTTTTCTAGTTCCTTTCTCTCCTGCCCTTGTGCTTTATTTGCTTCCTCCAAAGATCTTATTTGTTCTCTGAGTGTTTCATTCTCTTTCATTTCTCCATCCATATTCCGAATTTTATCATCAAGGCTTGTAACCATTTCCTCTAACTTCTTGATTCTCTGTTTAAGTCCTCTGATGACTACCCCTTCTCCCGACCCATGGGTGGGAGAGGTTTGGGACAGAGATGGCTTCATTTTTATGTTCTCCCTCTCACAGAATATAGAAAGAAGACGAGAAAGAGGAAAAAAAAAAGAAAAGAGAAAAACTTCTAATTTACCTTCACACAGAATTTTTATATCTCCATATAAGTGCTATTTAGTGACTCAGTTTGTCTCCTTTCTGGTAACACACATCTTAACTTAAAAACTTGACCATGGTAATTTAAGTATAAAAAGAAAAAGAAAAACAAAAGTCAAACCTGAAGGAAAATTCGAATTTGTGTTCGAGGTGGCACCCACCTGGTTTCTGTTATATATTCTTCCTAACTGATAAACTGACTTGCTAACCAAGATATGTTATCACGGGATTTAGACTTTACATTTAACTCAATATATATACAACATAACAAAATAGCAAACGAGAAAGCTAAAAGAAAAGCAAAAAAAATGAAGAAAATAGGACTGCTGTACTACTTGGCAACTTAACTCAGTACTGTTGACAGGTGGGTATTTGGTAATTTTTTTTTTCTTTTATTATTCAATTTTTTCGTGTATCAAACTAACTAACTAGTTAATATAAATGGGAAGGATACTGTTTTTAACAATATATAGAACCACAGGATCAGGTAAAACGGCTTAAGAGCTTTCCCCAGTTTACACAAAAAATTAGGTAATGTGGTGTGTGTGTGTGTGTGTGTGTGTGGGTGTGTCTGTGCGTGTGTGTGTTTGTGTCATTACGGCATTGTAATTAGTAATTGTGCCTACGGGAAAGAGCCCCTTGCTCGTAGTTTCCCGTCTCTTGGTTGGTTCAATTTGGTATTTAGTGATAATTATCATACTTGTCTTTAGAACTATGGATTGAGTTAGCATTAACTACTTTATCGCTTAGCGAATTTCAATTATCAACTAATCTTACACAAAAAACGTATTTCCTTACATCCTGAATTAATTTAAAAACCGCCACCATATCCCCACTCATTCCTCTAGCTTTGTGGCAAGTCTTTGAACTTTTTCCAACTGATCTACGTGCTTTTTCAAGTGTAATTCAAAAAGAGGGCTGCATATTCAACCATTGGCCTCACATAGGTTGCATAAATATTTCAGAACATTTCCTACTAAATGTCCCTGAAGGCTACCCTGACATTTGCTAAAAAAGCATTTGTTGCCCTTACTCAGCCATTTATATGCATTTTTTGGAGCAAATTGGCCAGTATGTTAACTCTTAGATCTCTCTTATTCTCTTTCTCTTGAAGTTCTACTCCTGCCACTGAGTGGTCAAGCTTGGACCTTCTTACACTTGTACCCATTTTCATTTCCTTACATTTTGAAGTATTGAGTTTCAATAGCCACTTATCTGACCTCTAATGCAGACTATTTAAATCTTTCTGAAGTTCTCTACTATTGTTCTCGTTTCTTACTTTTTTCACAATTTGTGCATCATCTGCAAGCATATTCATGAATGAATTTACAGACTCTGGTAGGTCATTTACATATACAAGGAACAAAACTAGTCCTAGAACTGAACTCTGTGGAACTCCACTACTAACTCTTCTCCATTCAGACACAGAGTGCCTTAGTCTAACCTTCTTCTCCATTCCTTTTAAGTATGTTTTTATAAATTCCAAGACATTTCTACCTATTCTTCCCATTGCGTTTACCTTCTTAATAAGTCTCCCGTGTGAGACAGTGTCAAATGCTTTTTGGAAGTCTAGGAATATGCAATCTACTCAGCCCTCTGTTTCCTGTAAGATTCTGCTTACCTCATCATAAAATTCTAATAAGTTTGTTACTCTTGATCTACCTTCTCTGAAGCCATGTTGTCTCACTGACAAAATGTTGAAGGATTACAAGTGGAAAGATTTGTTTCCTTCGCAGTTTCTCCATAACTTTGCAAGGGATGCTGGTCATGGAAACAGATCTGTAGTTTATAGCCGTATCTCTCCTTCTCGGTTGAAGATAGGTATCATATTCACTTGTTTCCAGCATCTTGGAATCTCCCATGACTACAGAGACTTACTAAATACGATTCTTAGTGCCGCTGATATTGAATTAGCACATTTCTTAAGTACATATGGGGATTTATCATCAGGACCTGTACCTTTTTGGACATCTAACTCCATCAGCGCTTTGCATACCTCTGTGGGTAAAAAGATGATGTTCTCTAATGCCAGCCCATGAGCATCTATCTCTATTTTGGTGATAGGATTGCAGCAATCTACTATCTGGTCAAATCGACTATTAAAATTCATGAGAAAGAAAAGAGTAACGACAAAGAAACAATTGATAATCTATCTCAACAAATAAATTCTGCAAATCAACAAATAGCCACCTTAGAAAAACGCTTGAATTACCAAGAAGAGCATTCCAGATGAAACAACATCCGATTAAGCGGTGTAGAGGAGAGACGCGATGGGGAGACCTGGGAGCAAACAACGACGATGGTATCAGCCCTGATAGTCGATAAATTACAGCTAGAAGGCATGACGTTGGAGAGGGCTCACAGGGTGGGACCACTTCGTGATGACAAACCTCACACCACAGTGGCTCGTTTCTCCCACTACTGTGACAGAGAGACGGTCATGCGAAATGCCAAAAAAGTTGAAAGGCACCAAGATCTACCTTAATGATGACCTGTGTGCCGCATCACAGGCAATAAAATCTGCACAGATGCCACAATTAAGTAAGGCTAGATCAGAAGGGAAACTTCCCTACTTTAAACATACGAAGCTCATCGTGAAGGAACGATACAACACCGAGAGTGTGGCTGGTGCTGTGGGTGCTGTGGGTGGCGTGGATGAGGAGTTGACCAGGATCGGTGGTGCGGGGGTGGGGGGTGCGGGAGTGGGGGGCGGGAGAGTGATATGTCATCACCTGCACCCCCTCCTGCCGTGTCTCCTGCCACGGGAGCTATAAAGCGCTCGCACCCTAAACCAATAAATCGCCGGAAGAACCCGGTAAGATATGGTAGAAGTAAATGGTAGCTTGTAAGTCAGTAATGTAAAAGCAGTGAAATTTATTTCTTCACCAAGGCTGAAAATAGATACCTCCCATACTATTCCATTAGTGACAATGAACTTATAAGGCTAACAAACAACGACAAAGTACTTCCCAATAATTTATGTATCAATGAGCTTGATAAGATGGTATTTAAGCCACTTGATCTTGCAAATGAAATAGATTTGTTTTTGAATAATATGAGAAACGCAACCAACACTTTTTCAATTTATATATACATAAATGAGCTGTATTCAAATTTAAATAAATCAAATGCATTTTTGGTTTTGTGCATGAACATTAGAAGTTTGCACATAATCTTGAAATATTTGTTGATCAATGTTTAACAGAAAATAATATATGTGATGTAATGGTTTTTTCGGAGACTAGGCTGGATAATGATATTGAATCATTGTATAATATAACAGGGTACAATATGTTCACTCAGAACAGAGACAGGAAAGGTGGAGGTGTATGTATGTATGTAGTTAATAAGTATAGCTCGAGTTTTATAAAGGAGTGCAGTATGATGGAACGATTCATTGAATGTGTTAGTTTACAGGTACATAACGGTAAGGAAAATTGCTTCTTTGCATCTGTATATAGACCACCAAAGGGGAACATGCCTGAATTCCTTGAAGATTTACTGAAAGTATTTGATCTTGCAGCAAGAAAAAAGTACAAAACTATTTATTTATTTGGTGATTGGAACTTAGATTTGTTTAAAATAAATGATCAAAGAGTAACTGATTTTATAAACTTAATGTATTCACGTGGCTGCTTTCCAATAACTACTAAACCTACGAGAGTAACTGAAAATAGTGCATCTCTAATCGATCATATCTGGAGCACAAATCTTGAAGACAACATAAGTAATTACATAGTGTACACAGACATAACAGATCATTTCGTAGTATACTCCCAGTTTAAAAATGAAGAACATAAATTTGATGCATATGTAGAAAAAGACATTACTCTGATGATAACATAGCTAAATTTACTAGACATACATCACATGAAATATGGCAACATATCATATACCTAAATAATGAAAATGAAGCTTTTAATAAATTTCACTGTACATTTAGAAATAATTTTCTAGACTGCTTTCCTCTAAGAAAATCGACTATAAATTATAAAAACAACAGATGCCCACACATAACTGCAGGATTAAAAAATAGTATCAAAGAAAAACACTGATTAGAAAGGCTTGCATCAAAATGGCCTTTGTCTTTTGGAACCAGATATAAAGCTTACAGAAACAAATTAGTAACACTACTCCGAGCTGCAAAAAATAGATATTTTCAGGATAAGCTTAAGAAGGAACAAGGAAACAGCAAGTCCACCTGGAATACAATAAACACCCTAATGGGACAAAAACAAATTAATAATTCAAAGGAAATCAAATTAAAAAATGATAATGACCACACTGCTAATATCTTTTATAATCATTTCTTAACTATAGCACTACCAACACAGGAACAACAAAATGTGCAACAAAACTCACACCGACAGTTTCTTAATAATCCACCAGACTTTTCGTTTAACTTGTATCCTGTAACAAGGGAGGAAGTCACTAAATATATAAAAACCTTAAAACCAAATACAGCTTCGGGATATGATGAAATTCCATCAAAGCTACTCCAGGTCACTGACCCATTACATTGGTACCCCACTTACCCACATAATCAATCTATGTTTTCAGCAAGGATGTTTTCCAGACAAACTAAAAAGTGCGAAATTAATACCTATATTTATGTCAGGCACTGTAGATGATGGAAATAACTATAGACCTATATCAATCTTACCGTCCTTAAGTAAAGTGTTTGAAAAAGCGGTTGTTCACAGACTTAAAGAATTCCTTGAAAAGTTCAACCTATTATTGAAAATCAATATGGATTCCGTAATAATAAGACCACTGAAAAAACAATAATGAACTTTACAAGTGATGTTTATCAAAATTTGGAAAATAAAAACTTTGCTGCAAGGGTTTTCCTAGACTTGTCCAAAGCATTTGACTTATTAGACCATGATATACTAATAGAAAAACTAACTTATGTGCGTATTAGCGGAACACCATTACAGTTATTTAAGAGCTACTTGAAAAATAGAAAACAAGCCGCATTTTGTATTGGGAAAGCATCTTTGTTGCAAACTATTGAGAGGGGAGTACCACAGGGATCAATGCTGGGCCCATTGTTATTTTTAGTTTATATAAATGATATTTTCAATGCCAATAATAAATTCAAATATATTCTTTATGCAGATGACACCAACCTTCTCTTGCATGATAATAACCTTGACCACCTGAATTCTGTTTTAAATAGTGAACTAGAAAAAATTAACAACTGGGTCTCTGTTAATAAATTAATGTTAAATGTATCCAAAACTGACTATATCTTATTTTAAAATAGATCTGTAGTACACAATATTGGTCAAATTAATATGAATGGGTATGAAATTAAAAGAGTTGCTTGTAAGAAATTTTTGGGAGTAATTATTGATGAAAATTTAAG
>JAXCGZ010023943.1:12500-17500 GCA_037179515.1 Halocaridina rubra | reverse complement strand
AATCTTTTGTGAGGAACTCTATCAAAAGCTTTGCTAAATTCTAGATATATTGTATCATATTCTTTGCCACAATCTATTGCCTCGTAAACTTCTGAATAAAAAGACAGTAAGTCTGTAAGGCACGAAAAACCCTTTAGAAACCCGTGTTGTGAAAGTTTTAGCAGTCTGTGTAATTCTAGATGTGCCCTTATTTTATTTGCAATGATGGATTCTAGAATCTTACCCACTGTTGACGTTGAACTTACAGGCCTGTAATTATTCTTTTTAACTCGTTCTCCTTTTTTAAATATTGGTACCACATCTGCCAATTTCCACTCCATGGGTACCGATCCTAATTTTTTTTAATTATTAAATAATGCAGTTGCAGTTAGTGGACAACTAAGCTCTTCCTTTAATATTCTAGCATATATTCCATCAGGTCCCGGAGATTTAGGAGCCTTTAATTTATCTATTTCTTTTATTACCTCCTCTCTCGTAATATTTATTGAACTAAGTATATTATCGGGACTGTCTCTGTAAATGGATTCTACTTCCGGAATATTTTCCGTTTTCATTGGTAAATAAAGATAAGAAATAATAATTTAAACATGTACACATTACTTTATCGTCATCTGTGATATGGCCATTGGCTACGTCAATTGGTCCGACTTTTTCCTTAAATTTTGTTTGATAATGCTGATAAAACCTTTAGGATTTTCTTTAGCTTCTCCTGCTATCTCTAACTTCGTATTTTCTTTTCGATTCTCTATCTTTTTAACTTCCCTGTTTAACTGTATATATTGCTGCCTCACCTGCTCTTCACCTCTTTTTAGTTTCCTGTATATTCCTCTTTTAATACCTATAAGATTCTCTATTCTATTGTTCATCCATTTAGGGTCATTTTTTCTTGATCTGAAATGTTTCATGGGAATACAGTCTCTCTGACTATTTTTAAGAGTCATGACAAAATTGTTATATTCCTCATCCAAATTTATATTAACTGACGGACTGCTGTTCCTTCCTGTGAGAGAATTTACTGTATTGATCTTATCTTGTGATAATCCTTGGCATGTGGTACTCAATTCTCGGGGTAATCTGCTACCTGCGACCTGACTTGCTGGATTAACTACCCACATCTGTCCCCAAGAAATCCCTTCCCATACCTCATTAGATAATTTAGTTTTTAAGCCCTCAAAATCTTCTGCTCTAAAGTTTGGAACAATATTCTTATTTTCCTTTATAGTTTCCTTGAAAATTATGTTAAATCTAATGGAATCATGGTCACTGTTGCCCAATGGTTCACCAACTTCTAAATTTGTAACCATATTCTCTCTATTACTAAGAATTAAATCCATTATATTCACCCCCGTGTTGCTTCAAGTACATGCTGAGAAAGGAAATTGTCTTCTACTACTTCCAAAAACTCCTTAGAGCTACTATCACCTGTTATGGTTTCCCAGTTAATATTTCTAAAAATAAAATCGCCTACAATGCAAACTCTATTTGACCTGCTCACTTTAGAAATTTCATCGTATATAATTTGCTAATTTATATTATCTAGATCAGGTGGTCTGTAGCCTACTCCTACAACTAGACTGTCTATATTATTTTTAATTTCAACCCATAAGGTTCCTGAATTTAGATTTGTCTTAATTCCAGACTTAATGCAGCTTCTGAGGCTAACTTTAATATACATAATTTCCCCTCCCCTATTCTATCTGCACTGCAATCCGCATTATAAAGTTTATATCCTGTAATTATGTACTCAACTTTAAGGTGTTTGCTCTCTAAATTAATCCAACTTTCACTAATGCATATTATATCCGGTCTCTCACTACATACTATGGCTCTCAGTTCTTCTATCTTGTTACCTAAAACGGCTATTTGTATAATATACTTTTAAACATTCTCTACCTTTACCCTTCTTGTGGCTATTCTTTTTGTTAATATTTGTTCTATGTAATAAATGGTTATTGTCCTTAAGCTTCCAGTTATTTGACCCACTATTTACTGAACCCTTACTGACTAATTTCTCTACACAATTATTATTTATTTCATTATTTGTATCTAACAAAACCCCCCTACCGCTCTGTCTATCATACCAGCCAATACCGAGACACCTGAATTAGAAAGATGCACTCCATCCCTTGTATATGTATGCTTGCGACTAGTGAAGTGATCCCACCCGTCTATAAAACCTATATTAATCTCCCGACAGAAGACTTCCATCCTAGCATTAATTCCTATAGCTCGAAACCACCACTCTGAACTTTGGCTAAGCCTAGGCAGCATACCACACATCACAGGAACTGCACCCCTTTTCCTGATCTTATAGAACCTAATCAGTCCTCACTTCTGCCATCTTGCACGTCATTTTCACCAGCTATCAAACAAACAACATCTTTATCCTCAATCCAGCTATTTATTGACTCACCCACCTTCTTCATGTTGTTTGATTCCAACATAGATAAAGTATGCAAAAAGGTTACAGGAACATTAATGTACTTATCACGTATAAAAGACAATTTTGAGACTACCACCCGAATAACTGTTGTTGAATCTCTTGCCCTAAGTCACATTAATTACTGCACAACTGTTTGGGGAGCTACCACTAAGACTCAGATAAACAGAACACAGAAGCTTATTAATTTTGCAGCTCGAGTTGCCCTGGGAGGAATAAGAAAATATGACCACATCACACTAACTCTCAATTAACTTGGGTGGCTGCGGGCAGAAAATAAGGTCGCTTATGCTATTTATGTTTTTGTATTCAAAATTTTGGACCATCATTATCCTAACTGGCTATTTGATTTAAAAACAGTCAGGGATATAAGGGGAACCAACACAAGACAGAGCAGTGAGCTCTTTATTCACAGAACAAACACAGAAGCAGGTTCAAAGATTATCACTATCAAAGCGCCAACACTCTGGAATAATATTCCAGAGCATCTTAAAAGTGCATCCTCCTTCACAGCTTTCAAAGGCAAACTATATAGTTTTCTTTTGGACAAATAGTTGTTGCTCATTAAGAACTAATTATTCTCATTGTAAGGAAACAAATATGGAAATGATGCCGATAATAACGATCCTGTATCTAGTGGCATACTTACTACTTTATTATTAACATTATTGTTAACATTTTTATTACAGCATTATTATTTTCTATGAAAGCTACATTTAATTTAACTATATGTCTAACCCTCTTATTTATTAGTTTAATTACATGTCTACTTATAAGTTACTATTAATGTTGAATAACCATTGTACAAAATGGAAATAAATGTTTTGATTGATTTGATTGATTGATTGCTCCAGGGAAAAAATATTTTCCTCTAACTCTATGCGATTTCTAACCACAGGTCTAATAATAACAATAATAATAACAATAATAATAATAATCATGATAATAATAATAATAATAATAATAATAATAATAATAATAATAATAATTATAATAATAATAATAATAATAATAATAATAATAATAATAATAATAATAATAATAATAATAATAATATTTATAATAATAATAAATAAATAAATAAATTAATAAGATAATAATTATTTCTACAAGTTGCAGAGCAATACTTATTTCGTATACGATAACAACGGACGTGATCCAAAATATTCTCTTGAAGTAACATATAATCCAAAGATTCAGTAAATAAATAAATAAGTTTCACGACGCTTTCCTTACACACATTAAAGAAGAAGAGAGACATCCATCTCGCGATCGGAAGTCACTATTTAACGAGGCAATATCAATTCCAGTGAATTGGAAGTTCTTATTGTTAATAAACTGAGCAAAAGTTAAAAATACTGATTTCAACCTTAGCATAGGAGGAAGGGAGAGAGAGAGAGAGAGAGAGAGAGAGAGAGAGAGAGAGAGAGAGAGAGAGAGAGAGAGAGAGAGAGAGAGAGAGAGAGAGAGAGAGGAGTGAATGGATTTTAATATCGAAAAAATTTATTTAATGAAACAAGATATATTTTAAACTTTTCGATGCCTTTCTTAATGCCCCGCGATATGATTGAACCCGCCTTAGTCTCTCCCCGACTTGCACATTCTACCACTAAAATTTCAAATCTGTGAAAAACAATTGTGTTGGACAAAAGATACTATGTTTATAGCAGTGTAGACTCCATAATGGATTTCTTTAGACTAGGAAAAATATCAATAAATGAAATAAAATTTTGATTCCGTTATCTTTATCTTAACAAAAAGGCTACGATAGAGAGGCTCATACGGCGATGCACAAGTGGTTCCCAATCCAATGAGGAGGACACAGGCAGGCTGGAGTTGGGGGATTAAGGCTGGCTGCCCTTCTTAGCGTTTCTGACAGTTGTAAATAAGACTGGATTTCAAACAAGTGTGAATAGCAGCAATGTAATCATAACGAAATATCTTCAAACAATATCAAAATAAGTATGAAGAGGTTGTCAGTGCACGATATAAAACACACAACATAAAATTATTGCGAGTTAATACTTGAGTTGAGTTATTAGGCTGGAGAAGATGACCAAGAGTTATTCTGAATTTTTTTTCTAATAATTTACTCTATTTGTATCTATAAATATGGTTGTCTTACTTTCACTCCCTCTCCCCCACTCAAGTAATATTCTCATAAAATGCTTTAAATTAGGTTAGGTTAGGTAAGAAACGAGCATATAATTTAAATAAATGTCTCCAGATCGATTGTTATTTTTTCCATTATTTCTGTCTTTATTTGGGGAGTAATTGTTTAACACTAAACCATAAAAAAAATAAATTCGAGAGTACTGTAATAAATGTGAAATATCTTTCAGCAAAACCATACAATCACAGAAGTTTTTCTTGATCAGAATGGAGTATATTATATATTGTAGGTTTATTAAATACCTTTTATAAGTAATTATTTTAAACAAGTTAAAATGGATTAGTTCAAGTTTTTTGAACCAACAAAACTGATAATAAATGAGACCTGAAAGCTTTATGTAGTTGCATATGAATGACCGAGACAAATATCTAACGCCATATATTAAAT
>JAXCGZ010023943.1:0-2500 GCA_037179515.1 Halocaridina rubra | reverse complement strand
ACCCTGAAATGACGATAGATCCATATTTGAAGGAAATTAGGTCATAAGCATTAGGAAAGACAGAAGGAGGAAGAGAGTTCTAGAATCTTGAGGTAGATGGGAAGCACCAGTCGATGCACAGGAATAAAAGAAGAAACTTCGAAAACAACATAATATATTGTGTGTATCACAATTGCCAGAGCTTCGGCACTGACAATGAAAGCTACATTTTTTTTTTCTAAAGTTTAAGCTTTATTATCATAATGCACCGTTTCATGAGTCATTATTAGTACTCATTCAATTGGGGGTGAACACAGACACGTTGGAACTGGGAAGAGGAAGGCTGGATGTCCTTTCTAACGCTCCACCGGTGGGATAGAACCCTAGTTAATAGCATACCGACTCGCACGCTCTACCACTGAAGTACTGACATCATAACTTTATAAGTAAAGAGAAACTATAAGGAGCTCATAAAGAATTGGGACCGGACATTATACACAAAATATTTAATCATATAAATAATTTAATTAAAAAATATATATATATAACCTAACCAAAGAGAGCCGACGCATAATTATTTCTGGTCCCAATTCTTCATGACCTCCAAAGCTAAAAAAAAAAAAAAGTAATACTGGATGAGGTTATAATTTTCTCTATATCAGAGGTGGCCAAACAGTTGATAGCCATCTACAAGTCGATCGTGGACACTTGCTTGTTCGATCGCCGTTCCCCCACAGTATTACTGACGTAATATTATGTGATTATGTAGTATGGTAGATCGTAAAAGAGTTTCAGTCTTTAGAGTAGATCTCGGAATCCAAAAGTCTGGCCACCCCTGCTCCAGATGATCCCTTTTACGCAAATTCAGAACAGAGCGACTGAAGTTACAGAGACAATTTTGTTTTTCTTCAATCGCTTTTCCCTTCGTAAACGAATCCCCCCCGCCCCACCCCCTCCCACCCCAACCATAACACATTCCAACAACAACCACTTTATGAATCCAATAGAAAAAACAAACAAAACAAAAGCATTTATTTCCATTTTGTACAATGGTTATTCAACATTAATAGTAACTTATAAGTAGACATGTAATTAAACTAACAAATAAGAGGGTTAGACATATAGTTAAATTAAATGTAGCTTTCACAGAAAATAATAATGTTGTAATAAAAATGTTAACAATAATGTTAATAATAAAGTAGTAAGTATGCCACTAGATACAGGATCGTTATTATCGGCATCATTTCCATATTTGTTTCCTTACAATGAGAATAATTAATTCTTAATGAGCAGCAACTATTTGTCCAAAAGAAAACTGCATAGTTTGCCTTTGAAAGCTGTGAAAGAGGATGCATTTTTAAGATGCTCTGGAATATTATTCCAGAGTGTTGGCGCTTTGATAGTGATCATCTTTGAACCTGCTTCTGTGTTTGTTCTGAGAATAAAGAGTTCACTGCTCCGTCTTGTGTTGGTTCCCCTTATATCCCTGACTGCTTTTAAATCAAATAGCCAGCTAGGATAATGATGGTCCAAAATTTTGAATACAAAAACATAAAGAGCATAAGCGACCTTATTTTCTGCCCGCAGCCACCCAAGTTTATTGAGAGCTAGTGTGATGTGGTCGTATTTTCTTATTCCTCCCAGGGCAACTCGAGCTGCAAAATTAATAAGCTTCTGTATTCTGTTTATCTGAGTCTTAGTGGTAGCTCCCCAAACAGTTGTGCAGTAATTAATGTGACTTAGGGCTAGAGATTCAACAACAGTTATTCGAGTGGTAGTCTCAAAATTGTCTTTTATACGTGATAAGTACATTAATGTTCCTGTAACCTTTTTGCATACTTTATCTATGTGGGAATCAAACAACATGTGGTTATCAAAGTGAATTCCTAGGTTTTTGACTGTTTTGCTAGGTGTGATAATATTGTCGCAAAAATTAATTGTTGTGTTTTCTGGAATTTGTGCTATGTGGAAATAAAGTATAAGTTAATTCCGTTGCTGCAATGACTACAAATTTGGATATAAAAAAAAGATTTTTTTTTCTTTTACTAGTATTAAGGTTCTTACACCCTGAAGGACAAAATTAATGTGGTTGGGACTTCCCTCGTTTCCTTTGCTAGCCTAAATATCCTGCTTTTACAGAGTCACAAATATAATATAAATAAACAAGATAATAAATGTCTAGCAGCACATAATTCATTTATATATTTGTTTGTTTATTTTTTTATTTATTTTATATATATATATTGCAGAAAATACTTATTCATATATATATATATATATATATATATATATATATATATATATATATATATATATATATATATATATATATATATATATATATATATATATATATATATATATATATATACATTTCTAATGGATTTATCTTGCGAAAGCAGAAGGTGAAGAGAATCCAACGCGGAATTTGAAGTAGTTTTGTGTATAAGCTGAAAATACATACATACAAAAATACACATGCTTCATTCGCCCTTGTGAGGGGGGTGGCCGAGACAAGAAA
>JAXCGZ010023942.1:0-20672 GCA_037179515.1 Halocaridina rubra | reverse complement strand
ACATTTATTTCTCCTGCTTGGCTGACTTCGGTTATAGCATTAAGGTGTGTGAACAATGATCGAAGTATCGAAAAATAACTCTGCTAGAAATAATTAGATCTTTTATTAAAAATATTTTCATGAATGCCTGTATAAAATTGAAGAGAACGTCATAAAGCACACAGACACCAGGCATTAATTCGCGTTTTGAACTATGAAAATGGAAAAATTGACGTGAAGTCGTACTGTGAGGAGGTCTTTTGTCAAGAAAACGAAAGCTGGATTACAATCCGTTGCATTATCACAGCAGTTATTTTTTTTTTATGCTGGACAGACTATAATGGAGTAGTACTGTATATAGTTCGGAACGAGCTGCTGTTGTGTGCGAGAAAAGAAAAATGCAAAGTTTTCCCTTCCCTATTTTACGTAAAAACCGCTCAGGGATTGGCGCTAAGTGGAAAATAAAAATGATAGTCAAACAATTTATTTCCCTTTGGCAATGGCTATTCTTTTACAAGACAGAGTACACTTATAAGTAGACATGTAATACATAGTGAAAAGAAATATAGCATTCCTAGAAAATAAAAGATTACCTTGGGTTAACAGATAGTTATAATAATGATGACAATCAGACTAATACAAATGTTAACAATAATGTTAATAATAAAGTAGTAATAACACTCTATACAGGATCGTTATTATCGGCATCATCACCATATCTGTATTCCTTATAATGTGAATAATTAGTTCTTAACTTAGAAATCAAAGAAGGCGATATCTATTTACATATGGAATGGTTAGTGGTAAGGGAAATTGCATTAAATAATTTTGATTAGTGTGTGAACAGTAACTATTTGTCCAAAAGAAAACTATATAGTTTGCCTTTAAACGCTGTATAGGAGGATGAATTTTTAAGATGTTTTGGAATACTATTCCAGAGTGTTGGCCTTTTAATAGTGATCATCTTTGAACCTGCATCTGTGTTTCTCTGAATAAAGAGCTCACCACTGTCTTTTGTTGGTTTCCCTTATATCCCTGTATGTTTTAAAATAAAATAGCCAGCTACGAGAATGAAGGTTCAAAATTTTGCATACAAAAACGTAAATAGCATAGGCGACCTTGTTTTCTGTCCGCAGCCACCCAAGATTTTTGAGAGCTGGTGTGATGAGGTCTCATTTTCTTAATCCTCCCAGGGCAACTCGAGCTGCAAAATTAAGCTTCTGTGTTCTATTTGAGTCTTCTTGGTAGCTCTCCATATAGTAGTGCAATAATTAATGTCTTAGGGCTAGAGATTCGACAACCGTTATTCAAGTGGTAATCTCAAAATTCCTTTATACGTGATTAGTACATTAATGTTCCTGTAACCGTTTTGCATACCTTATCTATATGGAAATCAAACATGTAGTTGTCAAAGTGAGTTACTAGATTTTTTACTGTTTTGCTAGGTGTAATGATATTGCCACAAAAATTGTGTTTTCTGGAATTTGTACAATATGGTACCTTGAACCACTAAACATGCATTGTTTTACTTTCGTTAATAGCCCAGTTTCTTTAAAATAGGTTTTAATTTTTGACTATTTACTGCTCGTAGGCTTAGCTCGGGGAGATTATTATCACCAATAAGGAGTAGCTGAGTGTTATCTGCATTTTATACAACTAGACCGTCAGAAATGAAACAAGATGAATTATTTACATAAACGGAGAAGAGGATAGAACTAAGGACTGATCCCTGTGGAACACCAAATGATAATTTTTTTGGAGTAGAGATAATGCTATTAACACGGATAGACTGTCTGCGATTAGATATATACTTTCTAAACAAGGTCGGGTCAATATTTAGGTTAGTACATTAATTAAGAATTTCATGGCTTACTGTTGAAACCTTTTGATAAGTCTAATTATACAAGCAAAATTTTTTTCCTTATCTATATTATTTTAAGTTCTATTAGTAACTTTGAGAAGTGCAGTTTCGGACTGAAGCCATGTTGGTTAATAGCTAATAGTCTGTCTCTAGATATGACATTAGTTGGGATGCAATAATTTTATATAAGTTGGAAAAAATGGGTAGCAGGGAAATGGGACGATAGTTTGTCACATCTTCTGTCTCCCTTTTTATGCAGAGGTATTAGATGTGAGTTTTTTCAAGAGCCCGGAAACCTTTTAATGACAATGGAAGTGTTCATAAGAGCTAGAATGATACAATCATGGGTAGAGCATCTTTGATGAATTGAAATGGTATACCATCTGGACCATAAGAGCCAGAGTTTCTTAGGCTCTTTATGACTAGAAATAGGGTGGGCCAATCCACAGGATTGATTTTGAAGTAATCGTATGCTTACACTGGAAGAATTTTCATTTAAGTAATTACTCATTTTCACTCATGTTGCCGATATATCATGTCTGGTCATTAATTTTTTTTTTTTTTGTAAGTTATTATATCAGTGAGGGATAGGACACGTTTCTTTTCTACTTTATAACGTTCACGGAGTCCATTCATATTTAGGCATTTTTAGCGTTTTTTTTTATTTGAATTCTGATTTGCATTTTCTTTGATGTCATTACTTAGCCAGGGGGCTGAGGCGCGGGTGTGTTTTTCTTGTTACAATGGGTGCACAACTATCTAAGCATTCACTGAACTTTTGTTAGAAAGTCAACCTGAAAATCGACGTTATCTGTGTTTATTACACCATTAAATGTATTTGTTGTTGATTAATGCTTCACACTAGATATCAGAGGAGTAATTTTTTAGGCACCGGAATGTCTTTAAGAATGGCTTCCTTTTGGGTTTGTTTATGTTTAGCTAGCAATGTTGAGCTCGTGATCTGCAATTGAGCAGGGAACTACGTCCCTATAGGGTATACTTTCCACTTTATTTATCAGATCTGAGTCCTAGAATTAGGGGTTATACGGGTCGGTTTTGTCACTATTTGTGTTAACTTCAGTATTGATCACCCTTTTCATTTTATCTGCTGAGAGCAAGTCCTCATTAAAGTCACCAAGTATGTATACGGGTTTATGGCGCACACAGATGATTCTGAATGTTTCTAGCAGATGATTAATTGAACTGGAAGGTGTTTTTGGGTGACGGTAAACACACCCTATAATGAAAGAGGGAAGTTTTATGATACTGCACAGTGATCCATATGTCTTCGAGCTCTTAAATTTTTTCTAGACCTGTGGTTATTTCTGATGCACAGAAATAATTAGACATTAATACATACGCCCACCTCCTCGGTCATGGTCATTACAAAATATATTAGTTTAGCTGAGCATGTTTAAAAGGTTACGCTAAATTTTAATGTTGAACATAGTGTTGATTAAAAGTATAGATGATCTGCTGAGCACAGAATGATCACTTTGTTACAGTGCTGGTGAACACTGAATGGCCACGTGTTATTGTACTGTTGAGCACAGATTGGTCACATTACAGTATAACGGAATACAGAATGGTCACATGTTACAGTACTTTTTTTTTCTTTTTTTTTTAAATGTCAAATGTACAATATTTACAATTGTTAAATGATTACAAAATTACATTGGAAAATTCTTTAGTTAATATATTCTGTATATTACTTGCATAACAAATATTCAAGGACCATTTCAAATAATTAAATTTACCTTTAATTAAACAAAGTTTCCCATTCAGTCAAGTTCTGTGTACGACTAGTCCATACACAATATAGATAATTACAAATAAGCAGAACTGCAGTGTTCTCATCTCTTCTACTTCTTCCTTTAATATCTAACATTAATAATTTTAGCCAGTTATTATCTTGTACTGAACACATCAAATTAAATATACTTTTAAACCAATGAAAAATATTTTTTATTCTTATACAAAAATAGAATATATGCATTGTATATTCAGGTTCACCACAAAAGTCACAATTTCCATTATTCTTAATTCCTAACATTTCTAAATGTTTATTTGTGGGTAATTTTTCATGTAAATATTTAAATATAAATTCTCTCTCCCTTAAACCAACCACTGGATGATTAACATTTTTCCATATATTACTCCACTGTAGCAAAGGATAATCTTTCTCTACTAATGGCTGTGACTTAACAAATATAATAGAATATATGTCTTTACTTTTTATGAGGAAATTTAGCATGTTTACACATTTTTCTTATGTTTTCCACTACACCAGAGTAAAACATGGGACATAAATATGATACATCTGGATACTTATTTGTGTTTACTAAATAGCTTAGTCTTATGCTACAATAATAAATATTTAATAGTCTTCCTTCCAAAGTTTCTTTAGGGCTAGTAGCTGTAAGAACTGCAGCAGCTTTATTAAAAACATCTACTATACCAAGACCCCCTTCACTTTTAGGCAAAAGCAAGGTAGCTCTACGGATGGGATGATAGCTACCCCTCCAAAGATACCTGAATATTAAAACATTTACTTTTTGTGCAAATCTCTTGCTTAATGGAAGTGTATGGGCTACATACCATACTTTCGATAATAAAATACAATTCACAATTATTGCCTTCTGAAAAATTGTAAGATACCTTTGGGCAAGCATACTGATCCGTTTCTCTAGTTTTTCTATTATTATATTCCAATTCATTTCCATTGTCATCTTCTCGTCTTCACAATAAGAAATTCCCAATATCTTTAGATTATATTCTGTTTTAAGCCAACGAAGAGGCCAGTCATTTTTACCATGCCATTTCCCTATCCCAGTTATACTACTTTTATCTCTATTTAAAAGGGCACCACTTGCTTTTTCAAATAAATGTATTTCCTTAAAAACCTCAACTATAGATTCCTCTGTTGATACAAACACAGATGAATCATCTGCAAATCCTTGCATGCAAATTTTCCATCCATTTGGAAGCTGCGGTGATATTCTTTTATTATTCTTAATACCTAAAAAGAGAGGTTCTTGGTAAATTACATATAACATCATTGACAGTGGACATCCTTGTCTCACAGATCTCATAATTGGAAAAACATCACTCAACATTTCATTAATACTCAACCGACTGCAACAATCTTTATATAACATTTTCATCCAACTAATATACAAATCTGGAATTCCTAACTTATTCATAATTTTAAACAAAAAATCGTGGTGAACAGTATCAAATGCTTTATTCCAATCTAACTTCATAATAGCCATTGCATAATTATTTTTATAAGTATACTGAATAATGTCTCTAATATTATTATTGCAATGCACTATTGATCTACCTTTAACACTGCAAAACTGTTCAACAGAGATCAATTTATTCATTACCGTCTTTAATCTGTTGGCCAAAAACTTAGCAATGATTTTATAGTCTACATTCAAGAGTGAAATTGGTCTCCATCCACTCAGTGTTTGATCTTCACTTCCCTTACTCAACAATATTATTATGCCCTCATTTTGTAAGTTCTAAAGTTCCTGTCTGTCCAATATATGTTTTATCACTTCAAAAAAATCATTTCTAATTATTTTCCAAAATTCTTTGTAAAATTCTGATGGTAATCCATCTATTCCTGGCGCTTTCCCTGTACCCATATCTTTAATCACATTCCCTAATTCTAACATACTAATATTACCAATTAAATCTTTACGGTCAATATCATTTAATTTATTACAACATAAATCCAGTAACATATTTTGTAACTGACAGTCACCTTCCACCTTATCATACAAGTTCCCATAAAAATCTTTAGCATGAGTTAAAATTGCTTTAGTATTATTCAATATCTGTCCATTGACACCTTTTATATTCTGCATTATCTTATTATTTCTATTGACTTTCTCTTTCTTTAATAAATATGGAGACATTTTCTCTCCTTCAATTTTATCTTTCATTCTAGCCCTTATTTTCACTCCTTCACACATTTCATTCTGAATCCTTTCTATTTTATTTTTCACTGAATGTATTATATCAGTCTATAATTCCTACATTAGCCTTTTGGTATAATTCTTTTAACCTACATTGTAGTAAGTTTATCAGCCCATATTTTTCTGCTAAGATTTTTTTTGACATTTTAACAAAAAAAAACTTAATTTTCTCCTTGCAATAAATCCACCAACTGATCAAGTTATTAAACTTATACTGCTCTCCTTTTAAGAACTGCCATAGTAAGCTAAAATGTTCTTTTACATCCTCTCTATTTAGAATGCTGACATTTAATTTCCACGTACCTTTACCTTTATTAGTTGACAAAAAGTTGATACTAGTAATTACCATACAATGATCTGAAAATGCTATAGGTACTGTTTTACATGAATTTATATGACTAAACAGACTTTTAACATATATTCTATCAATACGGGATGCATAATTTGTCTTAATATATGTATAATCTGTTACATAATTGATACTTGCAGCATCTCTAAAACCAGTCCCTTTAAGTAATTCACAAATTTTTTTTGATATTACAGTTTTATCCAAAGTACTAACATCTTTTACATGAGTTACACTATTAAAATCCCCTGCAAAAATTGTGTCATCTATATTTAGTCTTAAATAATGTAATAATCTATCAAAAAAATCTTCTCTCTTTTCTTATTCGAGCCCGATGGGGCATAAACATTAAGTAAATGAATTTCCTTACCACCAATTCTTATCTTTAAGCTTAGTATTCTACCTTCATAGTCCATCTCTTGTTTTATAACAGTTATAGGCGACAATCGTTTACTGATCAATATTGCAACACCTTTTAAATAAGTAGTTGGATTTATAAATACTTCATAATATTGCTCTATATGATATAATGAATTTCCTGCCTTAATGTTATGTTCTTGCAACATTATTATGTCTAGTTTATAAAGATTAGCAAGAGAAATTAATTTTAATTCTTTCCTATCGTCATTCAAACCATTGATATTTAGCGTACAAACAGTCAGAGCCATGAAAAATATATATATATAAAAGAGAATATAATGTGATAAAAAAAAGAAACATTACCCTACCAACTTTCGTTTCTTAACATTACTAATTTCCAACTTCTTATTCTTTTTTATTTTGAGTTTACCTCCTTTTTTTACTTTAACAAACCACTGTTCTTCCTTACACTCCTCACTTACCGACATTCCTTCAGAAAATGTTTCTTCACCAGTTTCAGTGCTTGACGATTCGCCATCTTTATCCGTTGTTTCTTTATTTATTTCCGTTATCTCATTATCTTCAAGTATGTCTTCTTTTATAACCTTATCTAGGGCATTACACACTTCTTTGTCCTCTTCATTTACGCTTAATTGAGAAAAAGTTCCTTGATCCATATCTTTATTATCTGCAGTCCTATGCACTTCCACCGTCGTTACACCTGTTTCCAAAGGTACATCCTCTTTCCTCTTAAGAGTTTGATCATCATTTGGGAATGGTTCCTCTTGACTGCTACTAATGTTTGTCCTTTCCTCTTCATTTTCATCTGTGCATTCACTTTCATCTGTACATATTCCACTGGCTAATTGTATTTCTTGTACTTGCGGCTCCTTTGTTTTTTGTTTATCTCCATCTTTTGTTTCATTGTCTGCTCTTCCCTCCTCTAAATTTCCTGTAGAGTTATCTTTATTAGCATTTACTTCTTGAATGGTGTGTCCAGTCCTCTTATTTTCCTCTACGTCTTGTGCACTATTCCTTTTCCTTTGAATATCAGGAAAATCTGTAGTATTATATATATTTATCCTGTCATCTAATTCAAAGTAACAATCAGCGGCCATGTGATTCTCCCTGCCACATTTAAAGCAAGTTTTCTGCTGTCCATTATAGTAGAATACGATATTATGACCGTGAATATTTAATGAGGGTACACTCCTCTTCAATTCCATCCTAGCTGTTCGTATACCATTTAGAAGTCCCTCAGCCTTTCCGTATGCAAACCGGTTTAATCTGATTCCATAAACTTTTCCATAATTCTCAAGAATTCTCTCCAAAATTGCATTATCCATATCAAAGGGTGCATAGCGAATGGATATATAAGTATATTGTCTACTAAAGTTAATAATTCTTACCGTTTTGCCATTACCAACATCGACATCTTTCTCATCATACTGATCACAAAAAGCTTGAAAGCTGTATGATTTACTACATTTTAAAACATACTTTGTCTTGCTTATCTGCTGAAACCCAACAATATCATCATGCTCAATTTTCAGTACTTCAAAAATTGCATTGCACACTGCGCTATAATCAGGGCTAAATGAAAAAAAGAGCCCTATGGAGTCCTGTCTCCTAATAGGCGGAGAAAAAGAACTCATCTTACATCAGGCTGTTTATGACGCAAGAATAGTCCTAGGGCATGTTCTCTTTTCGACCATACCCCAAGGGTACCGCCCACAAAAGATTATGCTTATAAATCTAAGACTGTGCACTATATACAAACACTTATAAGCACAAATCAATCACTGTCACATTAAGCCTAATATCTCAAAAAATAAAGTTCCAAAACGTTCTATTTCACTGAAAGAACGAAGAAATATACAGCGCTTTCAAAACGATGTTTACAACTCCGCTTCTCCAACTCGACTCCCTTCAGTACTTGATGAGGCTAATAATTTTTGGGAAATGGACAAATAAAAATTAATAGTTGGGTCATTTTGGGGATAGTTAAATAGTTTTTGGTGAATGAGGGTGTAAGGGAGAACTAAATGTAGAAGTGAAGTATTTTTCGCGCAGTAATCCCCCCGTCCATATCACAAGGTCAGTTTTCATGAGATTTTTTTCTTTTTTAATGATGCCAATTACTTTTAAATGTTTTCTTAAACGATGACATTTTTACTGGTTTTATGCTGCTGAAGAATGAAACCATACATAATCTGAAATATAATTGGTATGTAAAAATGTTTTGTCGAAGACATTAACATCTTAATAAAACGACGTCGCATGAAAAATGGAATAGTGCAATAAAACCCAAAGCACTTTGAGACTTTGAATCCCCTCATGTTTGTTTTCTGGAATATGTACTATAAGGTACCTTGAACCAATAAACATGAATTATTTTACTTTTGTTAATTAACAGCCCAATTTCTTGAAAATAGATTTTGATTTTTGACTGTTTTCTGCACTTAAGGTTAGCTCGGGGGGATTATTAATATCACCATTAAGGAGTAGCTGAGTGTCATCTGCATATTGTACAACTAAACAGCCAGAAATGAAAAAAGATAGATAATTTGCGTAAGTGAAGAGGATAGGACTAAGTACACATCCTTGTGGAACACCAAATAATAATTTTTTTTGGAGTAGAGATAATGCTGTTAAGACGGATAGACTGTCTGCGATTAGATAGATACCGTACTCTAAAGTCGGGTCAATATTAAGGTTAGTACATTTATTAATAAGAATTTCATGGCTCTCACTGTCGTCGATGGCTTTTGATAAGTCTAATAATGCAAACAAATTTTTCTTATCTATATTATTGCAAATTCTATTAGTAACTTTGAGCAGTGCAGTTTCGGTCTGAAACCATGTTGGTTAATAGCTAGTAGTTTGTTTGTCTCTAGATATGACATTAGTTGGCATGCAACAATTTTTTTATTATAGAGAAAATGGGTAGCAGGGAAATGTGACGATAGTTTGTCACATCTGTCCTCCTTTTTATGCAGAGGTATTACATGTGATTTTTTTGAAGAGTCCGGAAACATTTTAGTAACAATGGATGTGTTAAAATAGCTAGAGTATAAGATACAATCATGGGTAGAGCATTTTTGATGAATTGAAATAGTATACCATCTGGACAATAAGAGCCAGAATTTCTTAGGCTCTTTATGGTTAGAAATAGGGTAGCACAGTCGACAGGATTGATCTTGAAGTACTCACGTTGCCGCTGTATCATGTCAAGTCATTAAGTTGCTTTTTGTAAATTTTTGTATTACTTATATCAATGAGGGATATGACACGTTTCTTTTCTACTTTATAACGTTCACGGAGACCATTTATATCTATGCATCTTTAGCTCTTTGTATATGATTTCTGATTTGCATTGCATCTTTGATGTCAATAGTTAGCCAGGGGTTGAGGAGCGGGTTATTTTTCTTGTTACAATGGGTGCACAAGTATCTAGGCATTCACTGAAGACTTTTGTTAGAAAGTCAATCTGCAAATCGACGTTGTGTGTTTATTATACCATTAAGTGTATTTCTGTTGTTGATTAATATTTCACACTAGATATCAGAGGAGTAATTTTTTAGGCACCGGAATGTCTTTAAGAATGGCTTCCTTTTGGGTTTGTTTATGTTTAGCTAGCAATGTTGAGCTCGTGATCTGCAATTGAGCAGGGAACTACGTCCCTATAGGGTATACTTTCCACTTTATTTATCAGATCTGAGTCCTAGAATTAGGGGTTATACGGGTCGGTTTTGTCACTATTTGTGTTAACTTCAGTATTGATCACCCTTTTCATTTTATCTGCTGAGAGCAAGTCCTCATTAAAGTCACCAAGTATGTATACGGGTTTATGGCGCACACAGATGATTCTGAATGTTTCTAGCAGATGATTAATTGAACTGGAAGGTGTTTTTGGGTGACGGTAAACACACCCTATAATGAAAGAGGGAAGTTTTATGATACTGCACAGTGATCCATATGTCTTCGAGCTCTTAAGTTTTTTCTAGACCTGTGGTTATTTCTGATGCACAGAAATAATTTCTGACATAATATAGACCCCACCCCCTCGGCCATGGTCATTACAAAATATTTTAGTTTAGTTGAGCATGTTTAAAAGGTTACGCTAAATTTTAATGTTGAACATAGTGTTGATTAAAAGTATAGATGATCTGCTGAGCACAGAACGATCACGTGTTACAGTACTGGTGAACACTGAATGGCCACGTGTTATTGTACCGCTGAGCACAGATTGGTCACATTACAGTATAACGGAATACAGAATGGTCACATGTTACAGTACTTGATGAGGCTAATAATTTATGGGAAATGGACAAATAGAAATTAATAGTTGGTCATTTTGGAGATGGTTAATTAGTTTTTGGTGAATGAGGGTGGAAGGGAGAACTAAATGTAAAGGTGAAGTATTTTTCGCGCAGTAATCCCTCTGTCCATATCACAATGTCAGTTTTCATGACTTATTTTTATTCTTATTTTTATATATATATATATATATTTTTTAATTATTCCAGTGCTTTTAAAATGCTTTCATAAAACGATGATATATTTTACTGGTTTTATGCTGCTGCAGAATACCATACAAAATCTGAAATATAATTAGTATGTAAAAATGTTTTGTCGAAGACATTAACATCTTAATAAAACGACGTCGCATGAAAAATGGAATAGTGTAATAAAACCCAAAGCACTTTGATACTTTGAATCCCTTCAACATTTTCGTCATTTATAAATACATCCTTTATGGTATATTCTTGTATGGGGGTAGTTAATTATGCAGTATAGAGGTCTCAAGGCGGACAATAATAGGAAGGGTAGAAAAAAAATGCACATAGTGGCTAGAAAATGTAAAGGATTGCAAAACAAAATATGGAAGAGCTAAACGGATCAAGAGAGCGCATGTACACACAAATATAAAACATTAGTGATGTGTGATATATGTATTAAGTGTGATGTACCTTTTCAGTGAGCAAGATTTAATGGCGACCACTGGTCAGGGTATAACAGTGGCTAAGAGGCGTTGCCCTAAGGTTTTTAGTCTTTGTAAATTGTACTACACGTGAACGATTGATAAACGAAGTAAAATTCTTACTAATTTACACTGATATTTGCGATTATCAGAAAACCAGAAATGTATAACTTTGGTTTTTATTGGAATGCAATTACACATAACAATAGGAAATATATATTTTTACTTCCTACGGTCAGGATTCAAACCAGGGATCTGTCGAACAGAAGTCCATAGCTTTGTGCACTGAGCCACAGAGGTCATAAGTTTTGAAGTGAACTGTTACTTCTTTTGAGCAGTTCTACAGGTCTCTGGATCGAATTCCGACGTTAGGAGGTAGAACAATGTTATTATTCTATCACGTGATTATACATTATTATTGTAAAATTCGCTAACCACCGTCTATACTAAGGATAATTAAATATATCAAAATTTCAGTTTAAAGTGTATATTTGGTTATGGTTTCGGTCTATGAATATGTATAAAATTTATATAACTACTTGTTTGTCTCAGCTCAGCCAATTTGAGTATCCCAATACTCCGTCTCCGCTCTTATTAAGATGCTAGCTTAGTTTGATATAAAGTAACTTTAATCTTGAGGGTGACTTAGTTTTGTATAAAAATATACTCAAGGTCGTATTATATGTATAACTAAATATTTTTAAAGATTATACATTATGCTAAGAGCAACAAGTTATGGAGATTTAGGTTTTTATACATCTTGCATGTTTTATAGATAAGTAGGTATGTATAAAATACACGCCAGGTCATGCTGTGAGCTGATATTATTATTAAGATAAATAAGCATATGGTTAAAATAAAGAGATATGATTATGAAATTATAATTCTTATTATTGGAGGTTTTCCGATAAAACCCCATAAAAGAATAAGCATATACAGTATGTATTTAGGGTACAGTTGACTCTCGGAGATTACTGCCTTTATCAACTGGGGTGGTTACAACTGACATGAAAATCTTGATGATAGCCCACCAGGGTCAGGCCCCATTACAATTATGCTCCCCAAGGAGGGTACAGTTCCTACAGGCAACATTTCAGGAACTGAAAGTGGCATGGGATAGTTTGTACAGGGAGGGAATTCGGATTTATATATGCTAATTATTTTTAGATCTGCTTTTTGTATGATTTTAACGGGATTGATATTGTCGACTACATAATCATTTTTATCTGGGAATAGCTAGCAAGAATAAATTGCAGTAGTGTCCAGATTCTATATTTTATCATACAAAGAAACCGCCTTTTTTTTTTAGCTTCGTCCAGTTTCTATATTAATTTTATCATACAAAGAAACCGCTTTTTTTTCCAAGCTTCGTCCAGTTTCTATTATATAACATAGATTAAAATGTTTACATGTATTGACGCATAACCTCCTGGACAGTTCTTAATAGGTAGTTAACATTTATATCTGCACACATTTTGCTTGATAGTCTTAGAATGAAGCTCCAGTTTTAAATGGCATCCTTTAATTGGCTATATGTTCTAACTTCGTAAAACTGGAGAATTTACAACTTGACTGTTTTCAGTCGTGTCTTGGAAAGGAACTGTAGGTAGTTTTTGCTTCTATCAAAGACACCATTATAAAATGGGTTTTGAAGCTGCTGGAGACGTGAAATATCTTTCACCAAAAAGGTAGGGTCACAAATCCAAAGGGCACGTAATTATTAATCCCAATAAGGCTCTACCTTTGTACTTTTGAATTATGGGAATTACAGAAATTAATGTATGAATTGGTATGGGGAGGTTTACGAAATACTTTGGACTGGAAACCCAAACGGGAATAACGTGTGGGTATCTTGAGAAGGGGAGTCAGTTATTAACGCTCTTTCCAAAGGTGTAATTTTTGGTAGGTTCTAAATAATTAAGCTTCTTATGATAAGGCTCTCCATAATGGTCAGATTGTTTTTTTCGCAATTTTTCTAGTAAAAGCCGTTTTAATGTGTAATATTTATTCCTTGTTGTCCTTAGTTTTAGTTTTGTCCATATGAATCTTAGTTAATTTTCTTTTTTATTCCTTAGAAGACACTGAACAAATATCTTTAATATATAATTAATTTTTTTTGGCCCTTGTGTAGACATCATTATTACACACAGTGGGCGCAATCCCTCCAGTAAGGGAGGTGGCGGAGTCAAAACATTTTGCCAGAAACCAAACGGGCCTCGAACTCTCTTTTCAGGCCATCGGGAATAAACGGATGCCACAATTCCCTGCCCACCACCCAGCGTAGGTCTTAACCACAGGGTAAGTGGGTAAGGATTATTCCATTAGTATTATAGAACATAGGTTATAACGGTTAGATATACTTGGTCACGTTGTACAAATAGCTTTTACATATACATTTGCAACAAAAGTAGGATTTTTAGCATTTGCATTTAAGAATGTGTACCTAATTGAAAGAATCTTTTACTCAATTAAGACTCCTTGAGTAAGATTTTTGAGCTTTCATGAATGATTGCAATTTTTTTTTAGCCTAAATAGGCATATAAACGCAGAATGGCTTTCAAAATGTTTTCCATTTAACATTAAAGCACTTTTTCTGGCATTTGAAAGCTTAATAGAGGTTAACTCAGGAGGCGAGTGTCTATAATAAGCCATTCCGATTCTGATGTATAGATAATATATCTACAGACAAGCTAATTTCATTCTTTTATCCCTAATACCTATTGCCAAACCTCAAGTCGAATAGTATTGTAGTGGTTGAAATACTGGACATGGCGGGTGACAGATCCGCTATCAGGCCCACCTTGGGGCGTTGTGAAGGGCATTTAGCCTAATAACCCAGACACTGTGTCCATCCCCATAAGGGATCTAATAAAGGCCCGATTTCTTAAACAGTGTAAACCTAGGGTACCATATTGTTAGTTAGCTAGTCTCACACAAATGAATTTCATAAACGCATCTGACGCGGCTCTGTGTATGACTAGGATCCTGCGTCAGATGCGTTTATGAAATCCATTCGTGTTTGTCTAGCTAAAGGGGGGTTTACACGGTCAAACGGTTCATCGAACGCGGTTCGACAGACAAGTGTTTGAAGTGCTGTTCGAACGTGTGAACGGGGTATTTGGTTGTCGAACGTGTTCGACAACCAAATACCCCGTTCACACGTTCGAACATCACTTCAAACACTTGTCTGTCGAACCGCGTTCGACGAACCGTTTTACCGTGTAAACTCCCCTTAACTAACAATATGGTATCCTAGGTTTACATTGTTTAAGAAATCGGGCCAAATATACACAGGAAAAGTCATGTCAAATAGCCGAGCGCAAACTGCTATCTAATCTCGATGAGAGAGAGAGAGAGAGAGAGAGAGAGAGAGAGAGAGAGAGAGAGAGAGAGAGAGAGAGAGAGAGAGAGAGAGAGAGAGAGAGAGAGAGAGAGAGAGAGAGAGAGAGAGAGAGAGAGAGAGAGAGAGAGAGAGAGAGAGAGAGAGAGAGAGAGAGAGAGAGAGAGAGAGAGAGAGAGAGAGAGAGAGAGAGAGAGAGAGAGAGAGAGAGAGAGAGAGAGAGAGAGAGAGAGAGAGAGAGAGAGAGAGAGAGAGGGGGGGGGGAAAGGTAAAACTTTGTAGAATGGCGTGAGAAAGATGGTCCAATTATATATCATTTAAAACTTCCACTTGATTTTGTTTGGTCTGTGAATATCAATGCACATAATGTAATGGCTTCAAAACTATATCAGAGGTTAGCTGTAAGGCAGTTGGTCATTGATGACAATTTAAGACTTCTCCATATGACTGAATACAGAAGAAAGCTGCGGAAAGGTTAGCATTCTACCCTTAATGTATTAGTGATGAAGGCTTTTTCATGTTGATGTTAATCTTTCAGGAATATTTTTTTCGTATATAAAACTAAGGGAAACCGAAAAAAAAGAAAATCAACTAATGCAGCGAATCATGCTAAATAGATCCAAACTAGGTGCGATGGCACAGTAAAGTGCGATGGCACAGTAAAGTGCGATGGCACACTAAGTGCGATGGCACACTAAGTGCGATGGCATACTTAAGTGTGATTGCATGATAATCTAGCAAAGTACAATTTTAGTTTAGGTTTTAGGCCAAGATAGTTACTTAACTGTTTATATTGCTAATTTAATTCTGTTGGGTAAAGGAGTTAGCTATGTAAGAGTGATATATCTTACAGTGAGAGACGCAGTCCTTGATAAACAGCTCTGGAATCCTCACTGATGGATATCTTGAGACTGCGCATGAGCTGAGCCAGAGTAACACAGCCTTCCATGCTTTAAAATACTTTATATTTGATAGGTACAAAATGTATAAAATAATACAATTTTACAGGATGGTAAACCTATGGTTTCAGGAAAAGATAGTGAATATTTGCTCTTGTCCTTGTAAATATATCTGCAGGAATATATTGTATATTAGAATCACTAGGCCAGTCCGAAGAACCTTGCAGGATTCTTACAAACCTGTCTTATCAGTTTGTGTAGTAGGTGCTCTTGACTTCCGTTTTGGTTTTTGATGTGTTCAAAAGACAATTGTAAGAATTTCTATAGATAATCACCATAGGAATAACCAAAGAGGGCTTGGTTTTATGATGCAATTTTTGGTTCTGATTTGCTATGACGTACGTACATTGCTCTAGAACTTGAGATTTTCTTGTCCTTTAAATATTTTCACCCTTATGTGGGTCCCATTTGCATAGAAATAACACCACCTATTCTCATTAAGGCATATGAGAGGAAAAGACTAGTTGGTTATTGTTATAAGCAGACAAAAGTTCTAAGCATCTTTTCCATCGAAATGCATACAGGATGATGAAGTATATAGTTTGCTGTTGGAGATTTGACTCCACCAGTTTATCTTTATTTCTCTTGCTTAGTTTCTCATATTTTAATGGTATTCAGTTAAGGATTACTTGGTTTCTCATATTTTTGGTATTCAGTTAAGGTTTGTGGGGGTCTGGGTCAGTATTTCGTTTGCGAGACTTCTTAACCTCGAGGGATATTAGTATCAGCATTTGTTGGGTTCTCAAAACAGGATATATCTATATTAGAAAAATTTACATTATATATGTGAAATTCAAAGCGGATTAAAGGACTTTTATAGCATTTGGCTATCTGGGGTGAATTTTTTTTAAGTAATTGTTAAATTATCATTGTGCTAAACCTTTACCTGTATTTAGAAGTCACTTATGGCAATGTCAAATTAGTAAAGCAGAGTAGATATTGTTACAAGTCTCTTTAAGACCAGGATATTTATAAGTTAAAATCTTATTTTTAAGTTTTTAAAACTTTGGGATATCGTAGCTAAGAATGTTAACAAATAGATGAAAGATAATAATTTCAGTCCAGTACTCAAAAAGAAAAAAAATGTGAAATTTTCAGCGACAGGACTACAGGACGTACCTATTCGTGCGTATCCCTCGAATTATTGGTGAAGCTGCTTACACAAAGAACCTGCCAGATCCATTTATGTACACAGCATGCCTGTAGAGTTGTAAGGATTTGTGACTCCATAGCTAAACCTTCCACATCTTGGATATAAGTTGGTGAAACTATATTTTTCCACTGTGAACGAGGAGGGTTTTTACTGGGTTATTTGAAATGGCACACCAATTTTTAACCCAGAAGTCATTGAAGCATCCGTATAAAATCTGTATCTCAGAATGGCTCCTTTACCTTTGTAAATGGCATATTGCCAATATTTCACAGAAGTTCCAGGCTTCAATGACTGTAAATTATATTGGCTCTTGTGTATTTGTATTTTCAAGTACAGTATTCCAAAGTTTAAGGCCCGATTTCTTAGTGTAAACCTAGGATACCATATTGTTAGTTAGCTAGACACACAAATGGATTCCATAAACGCATCTGACACTTCTTGTTTTGGTAATTTATATTTTCTTTGAGTTTTATGAATGTTAGGTCGGGGGTTTGCGCCCCGTCACGGTCTGAGGTTAGCAAGGGCATGCACTCAGAGTAACGATTACATCTGCCAAAACTAGTCCTTCGCAAGAAAACAACCGTCCTAGCCCTTGGTAGAAAAGGGAGTCCGTGACGTAAACCCGGAACAAGGATGAATATGTAATATTCTGTTCAATTCTAACGTGGTTAATTTTCAGAGGTTGAAAGGATCCTGTCTCAAAAATGGCTGTAATTACCAAAGCCATAATGTCTTTAGTCTCATTGTTGAATAAGACTTATTCTTCCCCAAAGAGGCAGCAGGGCTTCCATACCTAATGAAAAGTTAATTTATCTTCTCTGTATTAGAAGTACAAACAAAATATTACAGGGAAATCTACGATGATCGTGTATTTTACCATAGACATATTTATTCTGTATATATGTTCGTGAATGGGAACCTTAAGTTTGGCATACACATTTCTGTAACTAGACATCTTTTAAGAATAATATTATGCTTTTAGTTATTTATACGAGACTAAAGCTTAACTTCATTTACAGAAATGGAACTAAAAACCTTTCCATCGATATACTGTACATGAACATTCATGAGGAAAATTTACTGCGTGTGATGCTACTAAAACTATGTACAGTTGACAGCGCTCAAACTTTGCTGTTCTGTCATAAAGAACAGCATTTAAAGAACACTTTGCCTTGTACTAAAAGCAAATTGGGAAAACTGCATATAATCATTTTCATAGAACATCCAAACTTCGTATAATTACAGGTTTGTATACAATTATCTTAAACCATCTGTTGTGTGCTTTGAACAATCAGTTTTTCAATTAAAAAAGAATGATTTTATCATAATTGAACCACTAGTAACTCCGAAAGTAAAGTTTTAGTTCAATGGTTAAGTGTGCTTGGAATCCATCCAGGAGGTCCAGAACTCGACTTTTGCAGATGAGATGCAGAGGGCAAAGGACAATTTCAATGGACACTAATAAGTGATATAGCAATAGATTCACTAGCACGGGCATTAATATGGGGCTAAATGCTTGTTTATTTGATGCATCTGAAAGTCTTATAATTTCAGATTCTTACTTAAAAGGGGACTCGGCAGGGACGAATTTAACTGCAAGACCAGTAGACTAGGATCACTGAGAGGAACTTAGAACCAATCGAGTTGATGGTAATTGGTAATGGTGCATTAAAGTATCTATTTTTGGCTTTGAAACCATACGAATATCATAGGCCCAGTCAGAACTTCGAACTCTTATGAGTGTGTTGGATTTTCTAAGTAGACTAAAATGTATGGCCTATAGTAATCCCTTCTTGATACTCACTTGAAAATGGTGAAAAAAGGATATAGAGATTTACAAGTGGGGAAAAAAGACGTTACATTCCAAACAAGGAAGGCCTGATAAAATTTGAGGTTAAGTGAGGCACATGTACTTTAAATCGTTGTTAAATTGCTAGGCAGAGAGATTATCAGGCATATTCAGCCCTGCTCTAGCACCTGAGCTTACATTTAAAAAAAAGTTCAAAATTTGGTCTACCAAGTTTTAATAATGTACTCTTCATCCCTGCCGGACTGGCAGGGAATAACTAAACGACAGAAGCTTCTACTAATAGTATCACATCGTGAACATAACTATGCAAAACATTAACTTATGCTCAATCGTGAAACTATAAAAAGCTCAGTTTAAATACGAAAATAACAGTTTTCAATGCCTTTCAGTCCCGATTTCGTAAACAGTGTAAACCTAGGATACCATTATTGTTAGTTAGCTAGACACACAAATGGATTTCATAAACGCATCTGACGCTGTTCTGTGTATGGCTAGGATCCCCTACGGGATGATAGCCATACACAGAACAGCGTCAGATGCGTTTATGAAATCGCCCCTTTGTCAATGTTGACTGCTTTATATAGACTTACATTTAATCACCCATTGGAAGGCCTTTGGAGATGTCTTTCCCACCCAAAAGTTCCTAAGTTCCATTCCTTGAGATACAATGGACAAATTTTCGTCAGAGCTGTTTGAAGATGAAGCTGACAGGGTAATATCAAGTCAGTATATCAGTGAGTACAATATCAGAGGGTTCTGGGTCTATGATGGCACCGTCTTTACTAGTCTTTAGTCCTACAAGAAAAATGACCTCCAGAAATGAAACCGTGGATGGTATCTCCAATGTGTTTGATATTCAAATTTGTTCTTTACTACAAATCAATCACATGCATATTCAGGAAAAAAAAATGCAGATATGGAAGTGCTTTAGTGCTTCAGTTCATTACTAGACTATACATTTGTAAGTTAAAAGTTTATCATAAAGTAAACTTGGAGGTGCTGGATGTCGTTTTTACTCGTGCAAGAGCCAAAACGTGCGGAGACGGTGCCATCCTAGACTTAGCACAATCCTGTAGGCAGGTTTTTTTTTTTTGTTTGTTTGTTTTTTTTTTTGACGGGGGTTACAGCACAGTCATTCTCGAATGGCTTTGGCAGAAATCTGCGTAAAGTATATTGGGAAAATGAATCTGGGATGTCTTCATTGCAGGAAGCCATTTATCTACAGTTTCTCCAAGGAAACGTCTATATAAAGCTTACAAGTGGAGAAGATGTATTGTTTTAAATGGATATTTAGACTTTTTAAATCTTACACAGATTATAGCTTTTGATCTTGTCAAGACTGTACAGAAATTAAATCTATTGCTTGGTCATGTCGATAATGTGGTAAGGTTAGCGGAGGTAGATGTTGTCCATTTAACCCTTACTAGTCCGGCAAGCATAATAACATTACTAGAAATTGGCAGGCCATTGGTTAATCCAAATACACAAGCTCGGTAAAAGAGCAGGAGGACTGAATGTTTAACCTGTATCATTGCGCCAGCAAAATTAATGTACAAAATCTCTTTAGTTTCAAATTACAAATCATATTCCTTTGGTAAGTAAATGATTTAATACAAATTGTAAAAACCAAAATACAAAATATTCGATTGCTTTTGCTCTTGAAAAAAGTCCTCTATCATTTAGTTCTTTAAAATTGTCATATAAAAAGATTGTCCGTTGTATTTCTAGATTAAAATATTTAGGCATTTGGAATTTTTTCTCTGATCATGAAAACATTTACAAAATATTTGATAAGTGATAAGCAAACCTATGAAGTTTGAGTTTTGTAATCATCTCCATATCAAACTAAATCTAAAATTGTCCCATGTTTGCGTATACATTACACGTGACTAAT
>JAXCGZ010023941.1:2500-20703 GCA_037179515.1 Halocaridina rubra | reverse complement strand
CTTGGCTATAACATGTGTTCATAAACTCACTAATAACGACATATACAACTGTGCAAATTATTATTATTATTATTATTATTATTATTATTATTATTATTATTATTATTATTATTATTATTATTATTATTATTATTATTATTATTATTATTATTATTATTATTATTATTATTATTATTATTATCATTATTATTATTATTATTATTATTATTATTATTATTATTATTATTATTATTATTATTATTATTATTATTATTATTATTATTATTATTATTATTAATATTATTATTATTAATACTGTTGATGATTGTTCTTGAAGGAAACACTCGATTCTGGCCTTAAAGTCTATTACGATAGAATACACACATATATATATACATATATGCATATGTATACGTATATATATATATATATATATATATATATATATATATATATATATATATATATATATATATATATATATATATATATATATATATATATATATATATATGTATGTATGTATATATATATATATATATATATATATATATATATATATATATATATATATATATATATATATATATATATATATATATATATATATATATATATATATATATATACATACATACATATATATGTATATATACATATATATATATATATATATATATATATATATATATATATATATATATATATATATATATATATATATATATATTTTTTTTTTTTTTTTTTTTTTTTTTTTTTTTTGAGTGTGACACCGGGACAGGCAGAAACTGCCCTAATCAACAAAGGCCCGGGCACGAGAAAATACCAAGACGAAGGAAGAGAAAAAGGTTAAGGGCAAGACAGAGATGAGGTAATGTCACACAAAGGAAAACGACAGACAGAAAAAAACAGTCAAAGTAAAGAGGACCCAGAGATATGGAGGACTAGGCTCTGAGATGACGATATATCTGCTTTTTGAAGGATGAAAGGTCATAAGAATTAGGAAAGACAGAAGGAGGAAGAGAGTTCCAGAGTCTGGAGGTAGATGGGAAGAAGCAGTCGCTGCACCGACCAATCCGCGAGCTACAAATCTCCACACACACACACACACACACACACACACACACACACACACACACACACACACACACACACACACACACACACACACACACACACACACACATATATATATATATATATATATATATATATATATATATATATATATATATGTGTGGGACATGCAAGTGATATGTGTGGAAAGAGGTTTGTTGGAGGTGGCATGAGGAGGGTCAGCGAGTGGTGGAATGAAGGGGTGAAAATGAAGGTGGAAGAGAAAAAGAGGGCTTTCGAGGAATGGCTGCAGTGTACAAGTAGGGAGAAGTATGAAAGATATAGGGAGAATAATGTGGAAACCAAACGAAAGGTAGAGGAAGAGAAGAGGTTGGTAAATGTTAGGTGGGGACAGGATTTTAGTAGGTCATATGAGGAGAATAAAAAGAAGTTTTGGAAAGAAGTGAAGAGAGCAAGGAAGGGTGGATCGAGGATGGAAGAGACAGTGAAAGATGTGAATGGACAGATGGTAAGAGGGAACGATGCAAGGAAAAGATGGGCAGAATATTTTGAGTGCTTGCTGAATGTTGAGGAAGATAGAGAGGCAGCTATAGTGGCAGTGGGAAGGGTTCAAGGGCCAGTAATGGGAGATGAAAATGAGAGAGAGATTACAAGAGAGGAGGTGAAAAGGGCATTGTATGAAGCGAAAGCAGGTAAAGCACCTGGAATGGATGGTGTGAGAGCGGAGATGTTGAAAGAAGAGGGCGTGACTGCATTGGAATGGTTAGTGAGAGTGTTTAATATATGCTTTATGTTGTCATTGGTGCCAGTGGAATGGGTGATTGCCTGTATAGTGCCCCTATACAAAGGTAAGGGAGATATGTATGAATGCAGTAATTTTAGGGGTATAAGTTTGTTGAGTGTGGTAGGAAAAGTGTATGGTAGGATACTGGTTAATAGGATTAGGGATGAGACAGAATATGTGATCGCGGAAGTGCAGAGTGGTTTTAGGAGAGGTAGAGGTTGTATAGATCAGATTTTTATAGTTAGGCAATTATGTGAGAAATATTTAGCAAAGGGTAAGGATGTGTATTTTGCATTTTTGGATCTGGAGAAAGCATATGATAGAGTTGATAGAGAGGCTATGTGGAATGTTTTGAGATTATATGGAATTAATGGTAAATTGTTGCATGCAGTGAAGAGTTTGTATGAGGGTAGTAGAGTTTGTGTTAGGGTAGGGAATGAAGTGAGTGAGTGGTTTCCAGTGAGTGTGGGACTGAGACAGGGATGTGTGATGTCACCATGGCTGTTCAATTTGTATATTGATGGAGTTGTAAGAGAGGTGAATGAGCGAGTGCGTGGTCGAGGTTTGAGAATGGTAGATGGGGATGATAACGAGTGGGAGCTGAATCAGTTGCTGTTTGCAGATGATACTGTGGTGGTGGCAGATTCAAAGGAAAAGCTGTGTCAGTTAGTGTCAAAATATGGAATGGTGTATGAGAGAAGGAAGTTGAGAGTGAATGTGGGAAAGAGTAAGGTTATGCAGTGTACAAGAAATGAGGATGGCGCTGGATTGAATGTTATGTTGAATGGACAGACACTTGAGGAGGTTAATCAGATGTGTGTCACAGATTGAATGAAGGATGTAAAGTGTTGGGTTCATTGAAATGAGTATTGAAGAATAGAGGGTTGGAAATGAATGTTAAGAAAGTTTTGTATGAGAAAGTGGTTGTGCCAACTGTGATGTATGGATCAGAGTTATGGGGTATGAATGTAAGTGAGAGACGGAAACTAAATGTGTTTGAGATGAAATGCCTGAGGAGTATGATTGGTGTATCTCGATTGGATAGGGTTAGGAATGAAGTGGTGAGAGCAAGAACGGGTGTGAGGAGAGAAATTGCAGCCAGAGTAGATATGAATGTTCTGAGATGGTTTGGCCATGTGGAAAGCATGGATGATGAAAGGCTGCTGAAAAAGGTGATGAATGCGAGAGTTGATGGGAGAAATGCTAGAGGGAGGCCTAGATTTGGATGGATGGATGGAGTAAGGAGAGCCCTGAATGGTAGGAGGATGGATGTGAGGGAAGCAAGCGAGCGTGATAGGAATAGGAATGAGTGGCGAGCGATTGTGACGCAGCTCTGATGGGCATCTGCTGTTACCACGGGGCTGCATCTTACAGAGGTAGCCCTGTGGTAGGGGCAGTAGGAGGAGTTGGCAGTTGTGAAGTGACACAGGTTGTGGAAGAGCCGGGATGATGGGCTGTGGCACTCCAGCAGTGCCATCTGAACGGTCGCTAGCTCCCTCGTCATTGCCCATAGAGCAAAGTAATCCCCCTATTTGTTTTCCTTTCTTGATGTCGGCTACCCCCCAATTAAAGGGGGAAACAGCCAAGGTAGATAGATAGAATAATACACACACACACACACACACACACACACACACACACACACACACACACACACACATATATATATATATATATATATATATATATATATATATTATATATATATATATATATATATATATATATAACATACATTACACACACACACACACACACACACACACACACACACACACACACACACATATATATATATATATATATATATATATATATATATATATATATATATATATATATATATATATATATATATATATATATATATATATATATATATATATATATATGATTGTGACACCAGGGCGGGCCATAAAAGGATAAAATAAAACAGCCCTCATTGGGCCTGGGCATGAAAAATACATAAAGTATAGAGAAACAGAGATGGAGAGTGTAATGACTAGTCATATGTGAAGGGATAATAAAAGATGTGTAATGAATATCCAAGAATATTCAGTATAGCGGTAGACATAGAAAAAGAACCGTAACTGAAGGAAGACTTAACATCGAACTGTCCTGGACAGACCTATTTAAGTTAAAAAAAAAAAAAAACCTTCAATTGTAGTATCGCAACGGGCGGCTGGTGCCATGAGCCAACCTATCTATCTATCTATCTATCTTTCTATATATATATATATATATATATATATATATATATATATATATATATATATATATATATATATAAAAGACTATACACCTGGGCAAACGGGAGAGGCACTAGACTTGCGTGACTAATAGGGCACGAAGCTGATACACGACTAGCAAGGCATGAGGCTGATATGCGACTAACAGGGTCCGAGCCTGATATACGACTAACAGGGCCCAAAGCTGATATGTGACGAACCATATAGTATTGCATTACTTATGAAGAGACTATCCCTTCGCTGTTCTCCACAAACTACCCCGTTCACTAACTGGCTTGTTCATAATACCATATATCGTTCCGAGGCTCCAACAGCCGAACTGTCGTCAGCTATCAGTAAAATGTACTAACTAACTGCCGAGATGGCAGTAACAGAATATAAGACCTATTACATAATAATATATCCACATTTATTATTATTATTATTATTATTATTATTATCATTGGCGACATCTTGAAGCCAGGCAATATTTCATTTATCAGTCCCGAACTCGTAACATAACCATTCCACCCTATACGCCACACACTTAACGGTGTGGAATACTAATATCAATAAGAGCCATCAACACCACTACAAAAGATTCCATAAAATTCCACGTGGTTTTGACAGTCTAAATTGGATTTCATATTTTTCCTAGAGAGTAAATTATCTCATAGGTAGGAAAAAAATCTATAGAAATATATTCTTTATATATATTTCATAAGAAGCGATTCCACGGAAGAAGAAAAAATATTTTTATTATTCTTAACTGATGAGTTTTTTTTTCTTAAAAATTAATTTTTATTTTTTTCAGTTTTTTTATTATATTAATAGCACTGTTAAATTATATTATTCGAATACAAATACTTCTATTAAAGTTATATAAACAGTAGCATTAACAGTAACAGCAGTAATTGTGATGGTAGTTGTAGTAGTACCAGCAGGAGAATTGATAAAAACAATAATGCTGATAATAACAATAATAATGATAGTATTAATAACAATAAAAATAATAATACTTCTGAGAATTATAAGAATAGATATAACAAGAGCAATAAAGACAGTAATAATATAAATCATAATAGAAAAATAATAATAATGATAATAATAATAATAATAATAATAATAATAATAATAATAATAATAATAATAATAATAATAATAATAATAATAATAATAATAATAATAATAATAATTATTATTATTATTATTATTATTATCATTATTATTATTATAACAGTAATAATAATCTCTGTGATCGTTGGATCAGTTTAAAGGTTAAGGAGAAGGTTTATAAGCAAAAATAAGACCAACAATGATGTATGGAGCGGAAACATGGCCAGTGGAAAAAGTGCAGGAGGGGAATTTGGAGGTGGCACATATGAAAATGCTGAGATGGATGTATGAAGTAACCAAAAGGGGTAAGGACAGAAAGGAAAGTATGAGGGACCACAAGAGTAATAGATATATCGAAGATGATGCAGGAGAGAGGACTGCAATGGCATGACCATGTGATGAGAAGGGATGAGGCATATGTGGGGAAGAAAATTATGGGAATGGAAGTACAGGGAACAACATTAAGGAGGATGTGACGGAGAAGCAGCTGTCACTAGATGTCGTATATGACCGTACTATATAGAGGAGAGCTGTCAGAAACACCGACTCCACATAGAAGTGGGATAAGATGCGGAGAAACAACTAGAACAACAGCAATAATAATAATAATAATAATAATAATAATAATAATAATAATAATAATAATAATAATAATAATAATAATAATAATAATAATAAAAATAATAATAATAATAATAATAATAATAATAATAATAATAATAATAATAATAATAATAATAATAATAATAATAATAATAATAATAATAATAATAATAATAACACTAGTCTTGGGGCCACTTGCTTACCCATGACCGATCTTCATAGGGTTTTCCATGGTCTTCTGTCCTGTGCTAGGATCATAAAGTCTTCAGGATTCACTCCCTCTCGTCTGACATCCTCCTCCAGATATCACCTCCAGTCTTTTTCGGCCTCTCTAGTGGACTGTATCCATTTATATGCTCCAAGAAGACCTTTAACTTCTATTCTCTCCTCCTCCATTCTTGGGATGTATCCTGCTCATTGTATTCGTCTTCCCTTGATAACCTGACTTATCTGGGGCTGCTTTGCTTGTTCTCTCAACGCCCAGTTTTGTCTCCTTCTCCATTCCTGTGTTTCATGGTTATACGCAGGTCCTGTTATTGTTCTTCATACCTTACTTTCAAAGACTTCCAGCCATTTCTCTTGTCTTTTAGTTAAGGACCATGACTCGCAGCCATACATTAGGATATGTCTTAGGATTGTGTAGCAGGTCCTCAGTTTTGTCTACTCTGATATGAATCTCCCCTTGAGGAGTGCCAATACACTGAACAGGCATCTGTTAGCCGCCCCAATTTTCATTATTTTCCTCATTCATTTTACCTTCTCTTGCAATAGCCATTACAAGGTATCTGAAGGTCGATATATATATATATATATATATATATATATATATATATATATATATATATATATATATATATATATATATATATATATATATATATATATATATATATATATATATATATATATATATATATATCAAAGCGAATTCTTAAATATAATATTTAACATTTCTCGAGTATACAAAGAAGTGTTAACTTTTATATTTTAGTATCTATTCAGAGAGACAAAGTGGACATAAATTGATAAAATGAACTTTAAATATTTCATTGTCTCGGGGGACAGAAAGAGTAGACTAAAATACTAACTTTTTTTTCGAGAAAACATACAAAAAAACACATCAATGAATACTTAAAAAGACATTAAAAATACTTTCTAATTTTCAGAGATGGGGGAAAAAGGTACTTAAACTATATAAAGACACTTAATATTTTATATATAGTTAGATAATGGCCTAAATATCATATCTAAGGTGGGTGGCCGAGTCAAAGCATCCAGCCATTCACCAGAAAGCCCATCTCATCCATCTTAGCTCCTTGGGTATAACGGTTAAATACTGTTTTTCCAACAACTATCACAACCAGACGGGGTTATCCACAGTGCAAATGGACATAGTTCTTCTGCTTGGGGACCGACAGCCTTAGTGAATGTTTTATATATAATTACAAAACTTGCCAACTCTGGAAATAGGTTTCAAAACGAATTATTTACCCATAAAACTAAAGTTTTATAATAATTTAAAATACTTTCCCGTTCTTAGAGCAAGTTATAAAAGAAATTTCTAACCCTAAATAAGCTTGAATATTTTAAGACGGAAATTTTACCAATGCTCAGAATTAGTTTCAAAAAGACATTTTTACTCAGAGCAGTCATTTTTGAGACTCGGAAATCTTAAGATAAAAAAAAGAATTATGAGCAGACTCCTTTGCGTGTGTGTGTGTGTGTGTGTGTGTGTGTGTGTGTGTGTGTGTGTGTATATATATATATATATATATATATATATATATATATATATATATATATATAGATAGATAGATAGATAGATAGATAGATAGATAGATAGATAGATAGATAGATAGATATAAAACGATATACAAAAATTACCAGTGGAGGATAATAAAGAGACTTGAGAGGGGTAGATGAGTAAATGTAGAAAAGGATAATGGATAATGGATAAGGATTATTCTATTTATGAAAGTTAATGGATTTAGGATAAGTGTACAAGATGCCTTGTTAATTATTGCACATAATTTCAAATTAATTCTTTTCAATTTCAGATAATTATACATTTCAGATTAGAGATGAAGATATAATAAAAATTAGTGTATGACATAATTAAGTTACATTTGAGTCTATTTAATACAATGAGGCGTCTCAGGTTCAGAGACCCCATATGAAAATTGAACCGCTGAAGACAAAAGATTACAATAGACGATATATTACAGAAAATAAAACATTAAATTTTTTTTTATATGGATGTATGCATCACATAAGAATTAAATTTGATTTCATAGTAAAATAATGAGACTGGTGGCATTCAGTGACCACGAATGAAAGATGGAAAAGTAGAAGACAAAGTGAATAATACTGCGAATGTTAATGAAAACTTTTCTTATTGTACACTGAAACTGTTTGACATCATGAACATTTTGGAATTTTTTTAAAATATGTCAAATATCTGAAAAAAATATATATATAAACTGAAAATATTTCCTAAAATATCAGAAAAAAATATGACATATTGGAAAAACTAACTGAGAATTTAAAACTATACCACATGACATTTATATACGATGACGATGAATATAAAAGATTCTTGAACATTTGTCAAAAAAGACCAAAACTGAAAAAAAAAATCTAATATATATAAGAGTTGAAAAAAATCTAATATTTTGGAAAAAAAAATTGAAAATTTTTAAATACTACTGTGAGAGTTGTTAAGTTAAATATTCATTTCAAAATAAGTAAAAAAATGTATATGACTTTGAAATACGAAACATTTTGAAACCTTTTAGAAAAAAATAAATATTAACTTTGACTAGACTAAAAAACCATAAAATATTTTAAATAGCAAATTTTTCTGTTTTTGAAAAAAAAAGATGAAAATACTTGATAGAAAATACTACTTAAATATTTGAAAAATTAACTAAATACTGACTTCAATATAACAAAAATACCGCAGAATTATGTTATCAATTATAGTGAATATTTTTGAAAATATTGAAGGCGTTTGAAAATAACTGAAATAAACTAACCAAAATGGTATATATTATTATATAAATAAAATAAATGCACTCAGGGTAAGGATTACATCTGCCAAAACAAGTCCTTCGCAAGAAGGCAACCGTCCTAGCCCTTGGTTGAAAAGGGAGTCCGTGACGTAAAACCGGAAAAAAATAAAAAAAAATAAAATAAAGGTACTAACTTTTTCGAAAAATACTTGAAAACAAATGAAAAAATAATAATTGTGTTGGAAAAATAATAATTATTGACTTTAAACTAAAGTGATATGTAGTTGATATATTTCTAAATAAATTTCAGTGTTGAAAATATATTCCTAATGAGTATAAAGAAAATATATATTGATCTCAAAACAACTAATATTTTCCTTAATATGGCATACATCTTCCTTGAATTACACTACTTTTTATTGTTGAAAAGTTTTAATACTTTGAACGTACTTTAAAAGTATTGAAAAATAAACAACTGACTTTAAAAAATAACTTTCATTTCTCAAAATATAACACATAGCTTTCATGTGTGTTATATTTCAAAAATAATTTATACTAATTATATTTGAACTTTACTGACTTTTTTAAATTAAAATAAATTATTAAAAATATTCTTAAATTTTAAAAGTAATACTGACTTTCATAAAGTAAAATATAATATCTGACATTGAAACACTCCAAAGAATATTGTTGAAAATATTTGAACACAGTTGAAAACAGCTGAAAATACGTCACGCAAGTGTTGCCAAAGTAAAAATATTTTTCAAACATTTTGAAAACCGTCAAAACAGCCCCAAATATCTCCAAGGTGTTGAAAAAATTTAATAAAATTTTTCAGTCTATCTGAAAATAGTTGAAAACAGAAGAAAACAATTTCTCATTTGTTGAAAATACTAAATATTGACTAGAAAATAAGTGTCATACTAAAAATCATTCATATTAGTTTCAATAAGCATATGTAGGAAAAGACTTATAATAAAAAAAAACCCACTGTATTGCATTACCCTGAGAGCTACAGGGAATAAAAATGGCTGAAATAATATTATATCGTTTCTTTTATAGTGAACACAACACAGAAAAAAAAATAACAATTTCTAATTGACCTTGTCTTAAAAAACTGAATTTTCCAAAGAAAGAAAAAATATATATGGAATTTACTATTGAGAATAATATATACAATACAAAAAAGTCACTAGGTTTTTGTATTACAAATATAAAAATAAAATAACATTGCGCAAAGAGTAAAAACCGAAAAGTAATAAATAGATAAAAACGGAGAGAAAAAAAGGAATCCGAAAAAAATTTACATAAGTTGAAATACTATAATAAAGTCAATATCCGTAAAATATCAATAAATAAAAAAAAGAGAGAGAGAGAGAGAGAGAGAGAGAGAGAGAGAGAGAGAGAGAGAGAGAGAGAGAGAGAGAGAGAGAGAGAGAGAGAATAAAAATATAGTGCGAAAAATAAAAATTAAATAAAAAAAAAATATATATTAGAGTACAAGTGTAAGACAAGTGAATTACAGGTACATAAACTATTCAATAAACAAGCCAGAAAAAAAAAGAAAAATTGCAAAATAAAAAAAAAACAGCGAACAATATAATCATATAAATGAAAATAACATAAGATAAAAAAAAGGTTTTAGCAGGTCTTATATTTAAAAAAATATATAAAACACAGAGAGTGAAAATATCTTATGGGAAAATCCAAGTTTCGATAACAAATACATTTATTCCACCTGGAGACCTAAAATCTGAAGAAGAAGAAGAAGAAGAAGAAGAAAAAACCAAACACGTGGGATTGCCAAACAGTAAGAGGCATCGCTTCATCTACTGTCTCATTCATTCTCCTTGGAGACACCGAAGAATTGTGCCTGAACAAGACAGAAAGAAAACAACACATGATCAATTGAATTATTATTCTTCATCTTCTTCAAAATGGCGATAAACGTAGTGTTTCCCATTTTAATCCCTCTGGAAGAGAACTTACATAACGGTAAGTAATTATTTTAATTTATTTATTAGAATTATAATACTGAAACCCCCCCCACACACACACACCTGGGGATGGGGCCTCATTAAGATTGTTATACACAAATGCTGATGGATTAGCTGGTAAGGCAGTAGAATTAAAAGATAGGATTCACAACAGTAAGGCAGATATAGTAGCAATTACAGAGACTAAGTTGAGTGAGGACATAAACAGTGTCACAGTTTTTCCTAAGGGCTTCAGAATACTAAGGGTTGAAAGATGTGAGAGGACTGGTGGAGGGATAGCACTGCTCATAAGTGAGAGGATTCAAGTTGAAGAAATAAACTTGGCTATAGAAAGTGAGTTCAGGGAATTTCTTGTTGCTCGCATAAATACTGGGTCAGAGAGCATTATAATAACTGTTGTACATAACCCACCAAGGAACCAAAATAGGCTTGAAATTTATGAGGAAAGTCATATAGGTACTATTGAAGTCATAAACTCAGTTGTTAACATGGCACGGGAGAAAAAATGTAGGATTTTGATTATGGGAGACTTTAATCATAAAGAGATAGATTGGATAAATCTTGACCCACACAGTGGTGAGGACTCATTCGGGGCAAGATTCCTAGATTGCGTACAAGGGAATTTCCTACACCAACATGTAATGGAACCAACAAGAGCCAGGGGTGGGGATGAGCCATCACTACTTGATCTAGTGTTCACAGATAATGTGTTGGATATTGAAAATATTGAGTATGAACCACCAATTGGAAAGAGTGACCACTGTGTGTTGTTGATGGAGTATATCATTGAAGACATTCTTCCTGAGAGTAGAGGCACTGAGGACATGAGGAGGAACTATCCGAAAGGAGATTACATCAAAATGAATGAGCTTTTTGCAGTTATTGACTGGAGAACCTTATTTTACAACAAATCTGTACAAGAAATGTATGACATCTTTTGTGAGAAATATGGGAAGATAGTACATTGCTGCATACCTGTCACCAAAGTAGGTGTAAATCATGCCAGAGAGAAATGGTTCGATAATGGGTGTAAAAGAGCTAAGGAGTGGAGAGACAAATGCTGGAAAAGGTATAGGAGGAGAAAAAACATAAATGCCTGGCAAACCTACAAAAGAGCAAGAAATGACTACCTAAGTAAAAGGAGAGAGGCAGAGAGAGATTATGAGAGGGACATCACCAGGAAGGCTAAAGAAAATCCCAAGCTTTTCCACAGCTTTTTCAGAGGAAAACTGAAGGTAAAAGAACAGGTTTTAAGGCTAAAGAGAGCGGATGGAAGCATCACTGAGACGGACGAAGAGATCTGCAAAGAATTGAACAAGGAGTTTCAGTCAGTATTTACAGTAGAAAATACCCCACCCCCTCAGATTGCAGTGATAGAAGCTCAAGGGCCGGTATTAGAGAACATCAACCTTCCAGCCACAGAGGTATGCAAAGCGCTGATGGATTTAGATGTTCATAAAGCTACAGGTCCTGATGACATATCCCCTCATGTGCTTAAAAAATGCGCAAACACAATATCAGTGGCACTAAGTATCATATTTAAGGAGTCACTGGAGTCGGGGGAGATTCCGAGATGCTGGAAACAAGCAAATGTGATACCTATCTTCAAAAAGGGAAGGAGGGATACGGCTCTGAACTATAGACCAGTTTCCTTGACCAGCATAGTTTGCAAAGTTATGGAGAAACTACTAAGGAAACATATCTCTCTTCACTTGGAATCCTTCAACTTTTTGTCAGTGAGGCAACATGGCTTCAGAGAAGGAAGATCAACAGTAACAAACTTATTAGAATTTTATGATGAGGTAAGCCAAATCTTACAGGAAAGAGAGGGCTGGGCAGATTGCATATTCCTAGACTTCCAGAAAGCGTTTGACACTGTTCCACATGGGAGACTTATTAGGAAGCTGCAATCAATGGCTAGAATAGGTGGAAATGTCTTGGAATGGATAAAAACTTACTTAGAAGGAAGGGAACAGAGGGTTAGAGTAAGACACTCAGTGTCTGAATGGAGAAGAGTTAGTAGTGGAGTTCCACAGGGTTCAGTTTTAGGGCCACTTTTGTTCCTTGTATATGTAAATGACCTACCAGAGTCTGTAAATTCATTCATGAATATGTTTGCAGATGATGCAAAGATTGTGAAGAAAGTAAAAAACGAGAACAATGGTAGAGAACTTCAGGAGGATCTAAATAATCTGCATGAGTGGTCAGAAAAGTGGCTAATGAAATTCAATACCTCAAAATGTAAGGTAATGAGAATGGGTACAAGTGCAAGAAGGCCCAAGCTTGACTACTCGGTGGCTGGAGTACAACTTCAAGAGACAGAAAATGAGAGAGATCTAGGAGTAAACATACTGGCAGATTTGTCTCCAGAAATACATATAAATGGCGTAGTAAGGGCAGCATATGCATTCTTATTAAATGTAAGGGTAGCCTTCAGGCACATGGACAAGGAAATGTTCAGAAATATTTATGTAACCTATGTGAGGCCAAAACTCGAATATGCAGCCCCCTTTTGGAATCCGCACTTGAAAAAGCACATAGCTAAGCTTGAAAAAGTTCAAAGACATGCCACGAAACTGGTGCCAGAAATACGCAATCTCGGTTATGATGAGAGGCTGAGGGAATTAGACTTGCCACCACTCGAAGCTAGAAGAGTAAGGGGGGATATGGTGACAGTCTTTAAATTCCTTCATGGTTATGATAGAGTGGATAGGGATCGATATTTCGATATGGCTGGCTCTAGAACTAGAGGTCATAGTTTGAAGCTTCGTAAGAAAACTTGTTTGCAGGATGTAAGGAAATACTTTTTCAGTGTAAGAGTAGTTGATAATTGGAATTCGCTAAGCGAGGAGGTAGTTAATGCTATCTCAATCCATAGTTTTAAGGACAGGTATGATAAGTATCACTAAGTCTAAAATGGAACCGATGAGGAGACGGGAAGATACGAGCTTTGGGCTCTTTCCCGTAAACACAATTAGGTAATCACAATTAGGTAATCACACACACACACACTCTCTCTGTCAACAGTACTGAGTTAAGTTGCCAAGTAGTACAGCAGTCTTATTTTCTTCATTTTTTTTGCTTTTCTTTTAGCTTTCTCTTTTACTATTTTGTTATTTTGTATATATATTGAGTTAAATGTAAAGTCTAATCCCGTGATAACATATCTTGGTTAGCAAGTCAGTTTATCAGTTAGGAAGAATATATAACAGAAACAGGTGGGTGCCACCTCAAACACAAATTCGAATTCTCCTTCAGGTTTGACTTTTGTTTTTCTTTTTCTTTTTATATTTAAATTACCATGCTCAAGTTTTTAAGTTAAGATTTGTGTTACCGGAAAGGAGACAAACTGAGTCACTAAATAGCACTTATATGGAGATATAAAAATTCTGTGTGAAGCTAAATTAGAAGTTTTTCTCTTTTCTTTTTTTTCCTCTTTCTCGTCTTCTTTCTATATTCTGTGAGAGGGAGAACATAAAAATGAAGCCATCTCTGTCCCAAACCTCTCCCACCCATGGGTCGGGAGAAGGGGTAGTCATCAGGGGAGTTAAACAGAGAATCAAGAAGTTAGAGGAAATGGTTATAAGCCTTGATGATAAAATTCGGAATATGGATGGAGAAATGAAAGAGAATGAAACACTCAGAGAACAAATAAGATCTTTGGAGGAAGCAAATAAAGCACAAGGGCAGGAGAGAAAGGAACTAGAAAAAAGAATAAAGAAGCTGGAAGGGGAAAAGAGTCAACTAGAATCTAGAATTTCTAAACAAGAAGATAAAAACAAACAGCTAAATGACAACCTAAAGGAATTAGATGTTAGTTCACTGCTCTCTTCTGAGAGAGACGAGATTGCTGCTTGGAATGTTCAGATTAAGGAAAACATTGAACAGTTCAGAAAAGATTTCCAGGAGCTGAATATGGAAAATGATGCCATGAAAACGTCCTTTGCTGATGCACTAAAGGGAAATGTGGCAGTAAAAGAGGCTGTAAAGGTGGTGGCACTGGAAAACATACAAACAGTTGACTATAAAGAGACAGTAATCGAAAAAATGAAAGACGTTGTGATGGAAAGGGCAAACCCACTCATCAGACAGGCACTTGATAAGGAGAAGACAGTGGTAATCTCAGGCATAAGTGAATCCCAGGAGCCAACATGGCAGGGGAGACTTGAAGAAAATAAAGCTAGCGTTGTAGACCTGATAAGAAAGCTTGGAGTAGTATGTGGTCCTGAGGATATTGTAAACATACACCAACTAGGTAAATATTCGAGGGAAGGAAAGCCGAGACCAACAAAAGTAACCTTTGAGAGAGGGGAAACATGTAGGGAAATATTGTTGAGAAAAAAAAGTCTAAAAGACCTTCAAGAATGCAAAGAAGTGTTCATTAGACGATACAGAACACAGGAAGAGATGGGAAAGATCAAAAACTTGTTGCAAGAGGCAAGAAGGTTAAATGATGAAAGAAATGAAGAAGAGAAGAAAAATTTTCGTTACAGAATACTTCCAGACAAAGGGGAGATAAAGAAGATAATGACAGAAGATCAGGGGATGGGGCCTCATTAAGATTGTTATACACAAATGCTGATGGATTAGCTGGTAAGGCAGTAGAATTAAAAGATAGGATCCACAACAGTAAGGCAGATATAGTAGCAATTACAGAGACTAAGTTGAGTGAGGACATAAACAGTGTCACAGTTTTTCCTAAGGGCTTCAGAATACTAAGGGTCGAAAGATCTGAGAGGACTGGTGGAGGGATAGCACTGCTCATAAGTGAGAGGATTCAAGTTGAAGAAATAAACTTGGCTATAGAAAGTGAGTTCAGGGAATTTCTTGTTGCTCGCATAAATACTGGGTCAGAGAGCATTATAATAACTGTTGTATACAACCCACCAAGGAACCAAAATAGGCTTGAAATTTATGAGGAAAGTCATATAGGTACTATTGAAGTCATAAACTTAGTTGTTAACATGGCACGGGAGAAAAAATGTAGGATTTTGATTATGGGAGACTTTAATCATAAAGAGATAGATTGGATAAATCTTGACCCACACAGTGGTGAGGACTCATTTGGGGCAAGATTCCTAGATTGCGTACAAGGGAATTTCCTACACCAACATGTAATGGAACCAACAAGAGCCAGGGGTGGGGATGAGCCATCACTACTTGATCTAGTGTTCACAGATAATGTGTTGGATATTGAAAATATTGAGTATGAACCACCAATTGGAAAGAGTGACCACTGTGTGTTGTTGATGGAGTATATCATTGAAGACATTCTTCCTGAGAGTAGAGGCACTGAGGACATGAGGAGGAACTATCCGAAAGGAGATTACATCAAAATGAATGAGCTTTTTGCAGTTATTGACTGGAGAACCTTATTTTACAACAAATCTGTACAAGAAATGTATGACATCTTTTGTGAGAAATATGGGAAGATAGTAGATTGCTGCATACCTGTCACCAAAGTAGGTGTAATTCATGCCAGAGAGAAATGGTTCGATAATGGGTGTAAAAGAGCTAAGGAGTGGAGAGACAAATGCTGGAAAAGCTATAGGAGGAGAAAAAACATAAATGCCTGGCAAACCTACAAAAGAGCAAGAAATGACTACCTAAGTAAAAGGAGAGAGGCAGAGAGAGATTATGAGAGGGACATCACCAGGAAGGCTAAAGAAAATCCCAAGCTTTTCCACAGCTTTATCAGAGGAAAACTGAAGGTAAAAGAACAGGTTTTAAGGCTAAAGAGAGCGGATGGAAGCATCACTGAGACGGACAAAGAGATCTGCAAAGAATTGAACAAGGAGTTTCAGTCAGTATTTGCAGTAGAAAATACCCCACCCCCTCAGATTGCAGTGATAGAAGCTCAATGGCCGGTATTAGAGAACGTCAACCTTACAGCCACAGAGGTATGCAAAGCGCTGATGGATTTAGATGTTCATAAAGCTACAGGTCCTGATGACATATCCCCTCATGTGCTTAAAAAATGCGCAAACACAATATCAGTGGCACTAAGTATCATATTTAAGGAGTCACTGGAGTCGGGGGAGATTCCAAGATGCTGGAAACAAGCAAATGTGATACCTATCTTCAAAAAGTGAAGGAGGGATACGGCTCTGAACTATAGACCAGTTTCCTTGACCAGCATAGTTTGCAAAGTTATGGAGAAACTACTAAGGAAACATATCTCTCTTCACTTGGAATCCTTCAACTTTTTGTCAGTGAGGCAACATGGCTTCAGAGAAGGAAGATCAACAGTAACAAACTTATTAGAATTTTATGATGAAGTAAGCCAAATCTTACAGGAAAGAGAGGGCTGGGCAGATTGCATATTCCTAGACTTCCAGAAAGCGTTTGACACTGTTTCACATGGGAGACTTATTAGGAAGCTGCAATCAATGGCTAGAATAGGTGGAAATGTCTTGGAATGGATAAAAACTTACTTAGAAGGAAGGGAACAGAGGGTTAGAGTAAGACACTCAGTGTCTGAATGGAGAAGAGTTAGTAGTGGAGTTCCACAGGGTTCAGTTTTAGGGCCACTTTTGTTCCTTGTATATGTAAATGACCTACCAGAGTCTGTAAATTCATTCATGAATATGTTTGCAGATGATGCAAAGATTGTGAAGAAAGTAAAAAACGAGAACAATGGTAGAGAACTTCAGGAGGATCTAAATAATCTGCATGAGTGGTCAGAAAAGTGGCTAATGAAATTCAATACCTCAAAATGTAAGGTAATGAGAATGGGTACAAGTGCAAGAAGGCCCAAGCTTGACTACTCGGTGGCTGGAGTACAACTTCAAGAGACAGAAAATGAGAGAGATCTAGGAGTAAACATACTGGCAGATTTGTCTCCAGAAATACATATAAATGGCGTAGTAAGGGCAGCATATGCATTCTTATCAAATGTAAGGGTAGCCTTCAGGCACATGGACAAGGAAATGTTCAGAAATATTTATGTAACCTATGTGAGGCCAAAACTCGAATATGCAGCCCCCTTTTGGAATCCGCACTTGAAAAAGCACATAGCTAAGCTTGAAAAAGTTCAAAGACATGCCACGAAACTGGTGCCAGAAATATGCAATCTCGGTTATGATGAGAGGCTGAGGGAATTAGACTTGCCATCACTCGAAGTTAGAAGAGTAAGGGGGGATATGGTGACAGTCTTTAAATTCCTTCATGGTTATGATAGAGTGGATAGGGATCGATATTTCGATATGGCTGGCTCTAGAACTAGAGGTCATAGTTTGAAGCTTCGTAAGAAAACTTGTTTGCAGGATGTAAGGAAATACTTTTTCAGTGTAAGAGTAGTTGATAATTGGAATTGGCTAAGCGAGGAGGTAGTTAATGCTATCTCAATCCATAGTTTTAAGGACAGGTACGATAAGTATCACTAAGTCTAAAAATGGAACCGATGAGG
>JAXCGZ010023940.1:0-7500 GCA_037179515.1 Halocaridina rubra | reverse complement strand
GGATGCTCTTCCTAACGCCCCGCGGTGGGCTTAATAACCGGTTTATCCCCACCCGAGTCAAGCAATATAAACTTTGAAGGTAAATAAAAAAAATAATATTTATATATAATATCTGTCCTAATTTTCTATCTATATACATGAGCCATTTTTCCCCTTATAAGGGAAGGCTGTGTCACCGTGGTTCAAGCGGTAGCGTCCGCGACTCTGAGGCGTCAGGTCGAGGGTTCGCGCCCCATCACGGTCTGAGGTTAGCAAGGGCATGCACTTAGGGTAACGATTACATCTGCCAAAACTAGTCCTTCGCAAGAAGGCAAACGTCCTAGTCCTTGGTAGAAAAGGGAGTCCGTGACGTAAAACCGGAACATAAGGGGAGTGGCTGAGTCAAGGCATTTAGCAAAGTATCCGAAGTGGATTTTCACGCTCAGCAAGTTATTTAGGAATATTTTGTGTTATTTATCACTAAATAAACAGACTTATTAATTCATTTATTTTCCTATAATTTATCTGAAATTTTATATGGCATCTCAGCTTGCTATATATGCTAGTGAGTAAAATAATTTTATTGATAAAATTTACTCTGGCTAAATAGGCCTAATGTCATTGACTGTATAAAAATTTATTAATCGGGGGGGGGGAGAAATAGCTCCTCCATGTTCCCTTGCGAGGCGTAAATGATGACTAAATGGAGCGTAGTGAGGAGACTGGGCATCTCCTTCTTTGTATTTTATTCCCACAAAGATTTAAGATTTTTGCTTTGACTCAGCCACCCCCTTACAAAGGGGATTATAGCTTTTATATATATATATATATATATATATATATATATATATATATATATATATATATATATATATATATATATAGATAGATAGATAGATAGATAGATAGATAGATAGATAGATAGATAGATAGATAGATAGATAGATAGATAGATAGATAGATAGATAGATATATATATATATATATATATATATATATATATATATATATATATATATATATATATATATATATATATATATATATATATATATAGATAGATAGATAGATAGATAGATAGATAGATAGATAGATAGATAGATAGATAGATAGATAGATAGATAGATAGATAGATAGATAGATAGATAGCTAGATAGCTAGATAGATAGATATAGATATTATGGATAGATAGATGGACGGACAGACAGACAGACAGACAGACAGACAGACAGACAGACAGACAGATAGATAGATAGATAGATAGATAGATAGATAGATAGATAGATAGATAGATAGATAGATAGATAGATAGATAGATAGATAGATAGATAGATAGATAATTATGTGACAATATGGTAACGATTGCAATGCTTAACAGTATATCTTGCAAATGGATGTCGTTATTGTGAGATTATTAAAATATGACCCAACAATTAATAACCAATAAAGTATTTCTTAAAACAATAATATAAACTCGCATCCTTCTGTTTTTTGCTTCAGAGGACCGTCGTAGCTTAGTGGTAGAATTCTCGACTCGGGAGGTGACGGACCTGACTTCAAACCCAATGCGGGGCGTTAGGAAGGACATCTAATCTGAATCCCTAGGCTTTGACATGTCTGTCCACCCTCATTCGAGGTGGGACTAATTTTGAGATATAAATCGACTCACATTCCCATCCTGTCCTCTCTAGTCTCCCACCTCAATATGACTAATGTGGGTTCGATCCCACCGCTGGGCATTAGGAAAGCTACCCATCCATAATTCCCCAATCTCAACATATTTACATCCACCCCCTTTCTAAGGGGAACTAACCGTGATATATAACTGTGTGCCTACACATCCAGTCCTCTCCAGTCCCCCCCTTCATTCCCATCTCCAATCTATTTTCCTTTTCCACATGACCACCCACCCTTACAGAACCCCCCTTTACAGAACCCCCCTTACAGAACCCCCCCAACCACCCAACCCCTTTGGAAAAGCAAGACCAACAAGAACAAATGATCTGGATCATTCTTCGGCAGATCAGACTAATGACTCTCTTAATGACCCTTCCTGATGGACACGAAGCTTGATTTTGTTCCAGTGAAAACGGGGGGATAATTAGTGTGTGACTAAAGCGAAGCCTGTTGGATCAGAAGACTAATCCGTTGACATGTGGCTTAATTATGCTCTTCATAGTACACCGAGGTTGCGCCTATTTGCACTATGAGTGTGCATACTAGTGCTATATACACTACGTAGAGCATACTGAATTCTATGTATGCTGGAATAATTTAGTGAAAAAAAATGAATTTATGTACATTACGACAAAACCTTTCTAAGCCTAACAATATCTTGTGTACACGAGGATATTGTGTACAGAAGGGACATTCTCTACTAGTGGCACCTATGTGCACCATGAGTGTGCATACTAGTGAGTGCAATATACACTACGTAGAGCATACTAAATTCTATGTACACTGAAATAATTTAGTGAAAAGAATAAATTTATGTACATTATAACCTAACCTTTCCAAACCTAACATAATATCTTGTGTACACGAGGATATCGTGTACAGAAGGGACATGCACCACTACTGCATATAATTTCGTTTCTATACACCAGGATTTCGTGTATATAGAATGTACGATGCACTGTTTAATGTACCATAAGTAGTCTCCAGTCCAATGGAGGTGGACACAGATATGTTGGAGGTGGGGATTAAGGTTGGATGGCCTTCCTAACGCCCCGCGGTTAGATCCAACCCTTGGTAGCCGTTTCCTAACTCGCGTGCCCTACCACTGAGCGACCGCGTGATATCTGTCCATAATTCTCTGAGAGATCTGTAGCTCTGGAATTCGAGCTGTGAATTTTAGAGACAAAGAGTAGCTTTTATTTTCTTCAAAGAAGACTGGCTGACCTGAGTGACATGACCTGACTTTTTTCTTTTATAGATTCTCCACCCACGGATGGGTGGAATGGGTCATGGAGGACCCATAGGGCGGTTGCCAGCCGGCACAGGCCCCAACCCCAACTGTGGTGCCCGGCCACAGCAGTAACCTCCCCAGTAAACAGCTTAAACTCTCTTGCCTGGGCGAGGTACGGTCCGTCGACCTCGCGAATGCGAGGCCAGCACGTTACCACTGTACTAGCCAGGAGGCTCCTGATCTGACGGCATCTGTGAATACAAACAATACTACTGTTATGACTAAAACTTTGTACAAAGCCATTGTACAAAAATGGAAATAAATGTTTGTTTGTTTGTTTGTTTTGCAGAAACAACGATACAGACACGGATGTTGAACATACAAATACAATTAGTCTAGAATCGGAGACTTTAGTGCTTCGTTTCTCTAAAGGATACAGCTAGCGAAGCGAAATCTCTTTATTTGGGTTGAAAATCTGGATGAAATAGGGTGTTATAGCTCTCCCCAAAGGATAGACACAACCAACAGAGAGAAATCTTTTTATTTAGGTCATATATTTGGATGAAATACTGAGGTTTTATAACTTTTTACCAAAGGACACGCACAGCCAGAGAAATAAAAAGTTTTTATATAAGATGAAATACTGAGATTTTATAGCAATGCATTGCTTTAATTTTTTATAAAGGCCAGTATGTAGTAGGTAGCCCCATGGCAACAGCCGCCCGTTGTGATACTACAGCTGGAGGGTCTTAAAGACTTAAACAGGACTATCCAGGATAGTCCGATGCCAAGTCTTCCTTCAGTTATGGTTCTTTTTCCATGCCTACAGCAACATCGAATATTCGTGTTACATATATCTTGTTATCCCTTCACATCTGACAAGTCACAACACTCCTCATCTCAGTTTCTCTTTACTTTATGTTTTCTTCGTGCCTAGATAAGGCAGATTTATTTTTTCCCGTCCTGGTGTCACAGTCATGAAAAAAATAGTTATTAATTATATGAACATCCAATGTCATATCATACATAAGCATGGTAAGAAATAACAGAATTTAATTCATAACTTTTCTGAAACTTGATAAATATTAATTCTGACATACGCTAATTCTGAAATACTTACGCTAATTCTGAAATACTTACACTTTCATGAACCATTGGCATAAGTAGATCATTCTTAATAAAATTTAATTTTTTTCTTGCTGTCCATTTTATCAATACAAAAAAAAAAATCAAAAGCATATATAACATTAATAAGTCTCGTTATTATTTACATATTATATTACAGATTTCGAGTATGCGATATATCCATCCATATACCAAAGCCATATTCCCCCTTATAAGGGGGGTGGGTGAGTCAAAGAAAGTACTCTGACTTTTTGTGGGAAGTAAATACAGAGGAGGGGATTCCCAGTCCCCTCACTCCGCCCCATTTATTCGACTTTTACGACACGTAGGGGAACACGGAGAAAGTATGCTTACCCCCTCTCCCTCAAGGGGGATGCGATATATAGAGCAAATAAAAGAACTTAAATAAAAATGAAATAAATAAACAAATAAATAATTATATGTACAAACACACAAATAACGAAATACATCCATAAAACAAATAAATGAATTACTGCACATATAGTACTTGCTAGACTAGGTTTTTTTTTTTTTTTTTTTTTTTAGGGAGACTAGCTTTTTTTTTCTTGGGAGACTAGCTTTTTTTTTTTTTAGGAAGACTAGCTTTTTTTTTCTTGGGAGACTAGCTTTTTTTTTTGGGAGACTAGCTTTTTTTTTTTCTTGGGAGACTAGCTTTTTTTTTTTCTGAGGGAAAACTAGATATGGAGAGTTTCAGCTTTAGAATGAATGTATATGTATGTAGAACATGGAGGTCAATTTTTTTTCCTCCACTTGGCATAGATATAACAACACAATAGCTTGTCTTTTTCGTTTCAAACTATTAAAAAATAAACATAATGCTTTTAATTGCGAATAAAAGCTTTTCTCACTCGCGAGCTAGCACAAGTTGGATGCTATCACTGCAGACAACATATTTTTTTTCAGAATTATGGACAGAATGCACAAAATACAAAGACATTCTGAATACCTTGGCTTTGTGACTATGTGTAGACATCGTATTCAAGAAATAAACGAAATATAGCCATTATTATTTGTTAATACATGAGCTAGTTAATTTAACAGAAATTCTGTATTGGTTTAAATATGTTTCTCACTATCGTGAAGAAGAACTTAGTACTATATTCACAGTGGGATATCATTGCACACAATACCACGTTATGTAAATATTAAATTATTGAGCTAGTTGTGAAATATATATATATATATATATATATATATATATATATATATATATATATATATATATATATATATATATATATATATATATATATATATATATATATATATATATATATATATATAACTCAGTCTACTATTTGCTTCAATAAAGCTCTTGTCATTTCTATTACTCTGCTATATGGCCAAGTCGCACTTCATAAATGCCACCCCAAATGATATTTTTGGCTTCTCTTGGAAGTATAGTATATATTAAAGGAACAGCGCAAGTAGGTTGGTTAGGGAACATGGTGAGAGAGGCGAGACTGAGATGATTTGGGCATGTGGTGAGGAGGGATGAGGGTAGGTTGGGAGAAGGAGGCTGAAAATGGAGCTGCTGGTTGGAAGGTGAGATGAAGGTCAAATAGGTTTATTGATGTGGTAAGGAAGGACATGAGGATGTTTGATGCGACGGAGAATGACGTAGATTTAATTGGAGGTATAGTTAACCCCCTACACCTAATCCTCTCCTGCCTCTCACCTCCGTCCCCAGCTCGAATAAGTTATCTATTTCCCTTGACCATCCACCCTTACTGCACTCCCTCATTCGCCCTTAAGACGCAAGATCAACAAAACCAAACGGGTTGGATAATTCTGTGAGATCTAATGACTCTTAATAACTATTACTGATGGACACAACGCTTAATATGGTGCTGCTTGTAAAAACTGAAGAATAGTCTGTGCTTGAGTTAAGCAAGGTTCGGCAAGCTAATATGTTGACATTATTGAATGATGCCGATAACACAGTAATGGTCTCTCACTTATCATATACTGACAACGAGTAACATAGAAGAGAATGGACACTTGTTGATCTAAATGACATTTTCTGGGTAAGTTGAGATTAAATTCGTTGCTTAGTCACAAATAAATATCCGTATGTTAAATTAATTGGATTTTGTAGTTTGTATAGTTACAAAATAAGAGATACTGAAGAGGACGTCTATGAAATGCTCCTATAGTGCAGTCAGGTGTTCATACACACGCACTCACACACAAAAGAAAAAAAAATACCTCTCAGCGAGAGGTAAATGGTTTATCATTGTTATGAACCTCACTATCAACTGCAAACTCTTCCCTTTTTCAATTAGTTTATGAAATAATAGAAAATTAGCAACACGATAGTCGATTTTAGACAATTCTTATAAAGATACCTTGCAAACACTCGCTCAGTTACATAGAAGAGAGCCTGTCTTGCTTAGTGCATCGAGACGATATGGAAATACGTTTGGCGAGCAAACCTCCTGGACAGTTATATGCAGGAAAACACACTCCGTTAACTGTAGCTGCAATAGGAGAGGCGATATACCCTTTTTTTTTATAGGATGGGATAGGATAGGAGGGGGAAAAAAGGGAGGGGATTAAGTATATAAGGGAATTGGAGGGAAAAGCATGAAAATTAAATAAAGTAAGAGATAAAAATGAGAGGGGCAGACCCTCGTGCTAAGGTTTGATCTGGAATTGAGATTCTTGAACTGGCATACCTTAAGCGCAATAGCAAACTGTATTCGTATTATTTGTCCCTCAAAATGCTACTGAAGGTCGTTTCATCGCAAAAGCAACATACTAAATAAGTCTAATAGTAGTAGTAGTAGTAGTAGTAGTAGTAGTAGTAGTAGTAGTAGTAGTAGTAGTAGTAGTAGTAGTAGTAGTAGTAGTAGTAGTAGTAGTAATCTCTTGAGTAGTGTAGTAGTAGTAGTAGTAGTAGTAGTAGTAGTAGTAGTAGTAGTAGTAGTAGTAGTAGTAGTAGTAGTAGTAGTAGTAGTAGTAGTAGTAGCATTCTCTTGAGTAGTAGTAGTAGTAGTAGTAGTCTTCTTTGGAGTAGAAGTAGTATTTTTTGGAGTAGTAGTAGCAGTAGTGTTCTTTGGAGTAGTATTAGTATAAAAGGTAAATTATTACTATATTAACTGCCCGTATTTTATAGAAAACTTTCCTAGAGCAGGAAAACTAGACATTTCTACATACAAACTGGGACTTTATACTATTCTTTTAAATCCAATAACGAGAGAGAGAGAGAGAGAGAGAGAGAGAGAGAGAGAGAGAGAGAGAGAGAGAGAGAGAGAGAGAGAGAGAGAGAGAGAGAGAGAGAGAGAGAGAGAGAGAGAGAGTGAGAGAGAGTAAAGGAGAAAAATGAGTTGTCCGACATGAATTACGAGTGGCCTAATCACATGAAACCAACCTTAATGACCCTGTTAATGATACCTACTTATCGACTTCATTACGAACCCCCCCTCACTGGTCGAGTTAGTGGAAAAAATGACAACAGGACTGTC
>JAXCGZ010023939.1:0-20784 GCA_037179515.1 Halocaridina rubra | reverse complement strand
TAATGCAATGAAATTTTAGTAACTATAGCAAAATACAATGAATGGGGTATAATAATTTATAAACATTTTCATCATGGAGACTGCCGTAGTGTAGTGTTAAAATGATTGACTCAGGAGACAGACCCCGCATTCGAGCCTATGGTGGGGGGCTATGAAGGGCATCCAGCCTCAATTCCCCAGCTTCAAGCCATCTATCTCCACCCCCAAATGGAGACTAATAGCGACACACACAAAATTTACCATATTTCATTGCTGGTAAGGTGATATTTTTAGAATTCAAATTAGTGAAAATACTGCACCTATTTTTTTTTTTTAAGCTGTGACATCAAGACAGGAGAAGAAGACTTCTCTCATCGGGCCTAGGCACCAAAGAAATATGAAGCAAGAGAGACAGAGATGAGGAGTGTTGTGACTTGTCAGATGTAAAAGGATAATAAAGATGTGTAACTAATATGCAAAAATACTGAGTGTAGATGTAGGCATAGGAAAGGATTCGTAACTGAAGGAAGACTTAAACATCAACTTGTCCAGGAAAATCCTATTCAAGTTTAAAAGACCTTCAGCAGTAATCTTAATAAATAACAATCTTACTTCAATTAACACTTCAGCTTACCTCAATTTTTAATTGTTCACAAACAAAATACAATCCCCATAGGCCAGTATCTTTGTAGCAGGTGGTAAAGGACTGGAAGGAGTGGCACAGGTTGCCTTCAACAGCAGCCTGTACGAAGTCAAAAGATCAAAACCTCACTTAAAATGTATACTTTAACAACAGGTTTTAATTCTTGCAACAGCTACAAACAGCACTAGATTTACAGTGAACAGACTGCATTACAAATTATAGATCTTGGTAAAGTATTCAACCGTTACAAGAATTACTACATGCTGCAGGTATATTTTTCTGTTAATAAATGTTCATCATTATATACACCATTCACAACACTGTTTTCGTCAAAGATTTATACAGAAAATTTAAGTAAATGACGTCGGCATACTAACCTGGGCAAGATTAGAGGCGTTGCTGGCACCACCTCCATGTGTTCTGTCCCAAGAACCAATAATAGTATTGGCAATCATGAGTGGGAAGATAGTCGGGATCTGGCCAACCTGCGCCTTCAACTGCTATTGCAATGTGGGCTAAAGGCATGCTGTCATCACGTACACGGATTTCAGAGCCTGAGGAGAGGAAAATATATTAGTACATTATTTGCTAGTTATCAGGTTCCAGTAGTTCAGAGGTAGAGTGTGTGAGTAGGGAAGTGATCTCACCATGGGGACGTAGGAAGGGCATTCACCCATAATCTCCAGCTCCAACATCTGTGTACACCTTCCATTTGAATGGAGATTGATAGTGACACATAAAGCAGTTAAACTTGCTAGTAATCAACAATACAGTGCTCCCTCGTTTATTGCGGGGGTTTGGTTCCAGGTCCGGCCACGATAGGTGAAAATCCGCGAAGTAGGATCACTATATATATATATATATATATATATATATATATATATATATATATATATATATATATATATATATATATATATATATATATATATATATATATATATATATATATATATATATATATATATATATATATATATATATATATATATATATAGGTATTTTACATTTATTTTTACCTTTACTGTATAAATCCTCCCTGCACTGTTAAAAACCCACCCTTTACTTTATTAATAACAGCGTGCAAGCATATATTTATATGAAAGTGATAGGTAAACTTACCGTGAATGAGGTGATGATGACGTGTACATACTCATATACATAGGTATTTTACATTTATTTTTACCTTTACTGTATAAACCCTTCCTGCACTGTTAAAAAACCACCCTTTACTTTATTAATAACGGCATGCAAGCGTAAATTTATATGAACGTGATAGGTAAACTTACCGTGAATGAGGTGATGATGACGTGTATAGACTCCAGAGGAAATTATTCTGCAGCCAATGACTGCTTTAAGGCTGCTTTTTGCAAGAGAAGAACATGGTACAGGGGAGTTGCTGTCGCTGTTTCTTCTTTTGTTGGAAGATGGTTTTGTAAGGAGTCATGGCATCGTAGAGAAGACTGCAGAAGGTCACCGAACGAACCATATTATCGTCATATTCTTGCGAGAGTTGTTGGACTGCTTTCACATGTTCATACATGGCTGCCAGACATTCGAGTGTAAGGCCAGGTTCTTCAATTTCTTCAAGTGTTTCCTCTGGTTGTTCTTCTTCCTCTTCTTCGCTTGCTGATTTTGTCATTTCCTCCAAGTCTTCATCAGTCAAAGGCTGCGAGTGGCAGTCGATCAGTTCATTCACGTCTTCGTGAGTCATATTTTTAAAGCCTTCTCCTCCTAGCAATGCAGCCAACTTCACAGCTTTCGCAACTGCCAAGTTATGGACTTTGTCAGGAGCAAATCCCTTGTAGTCCTAGATGACTTCGGGCCACAATTTCTTCCAGCGGGCATTGATTGTGGCCGGCTTCATCTCTTTGATTGCATTCTGAATATTTTAAAGTCTTGTAGCAATCGTGTAGTTACGCCAGTTAGTCTTCAGTGAGAATTCTTTGTCCGCATCCATGGATTCAACCAGGTTTGCCAGGGCATTTCGTGTGTAGAGGGCCTTGAACGCACGAATAACGCCTTGATCCATAGGCTGAATCAGTGATGTCGTATTCGGTGGCAGGAACTCTACTTGAACACGGCTATATTCGAGATCAGTTGCGTGGCCACCAGCATTATCCATCAAAAGAAGGACTTTAAATTCAAGGTCCTTTTCCGCAAGATAAATTTTGACCCGAGGGATAGAGCATTGGTTAAACCAGTCCGATGTGAGGCTTTTCGTGATCCAGGATTTAGGGTTATGCATCCAATACACTGGCAGCAGATTCTTATTCTTAGTCTTCAAAGGCCTAGGGTTCTTAGACTTGTAGATAAGCACGGGCTTTAACATGAAGCCCGCAGCATTCCCGCACATGATGAGTGTAACACAGTCTTTGTGCGCTTTAAATCCCGAGGCTTTAGCTTCTTCCTTGAAGAGAAAAGTGCGAGACAGCATTCTCTTCCAAAATAACCCAGACTCATCCATGTTAAACACTTGCTCAGGAGCATATTCGCCTTCCTCGATAATTTTCTTGAAGTCGTTTTCACGTAATCTTTAGCTGCAGCTGTATCTGCAGAGGCAGCTTCGCCATGAACTGAAACGCTCTTTAGGCCATAGCATTTTTGAAATTTGGCGAACCATCCCTTGCTTGCCACGAACAAATGTTTCCTCGGTGGAGATTTGCTGGAGGGTCCTGGTTGTGGGTCATCGATATCTTCTTCTCTCTCCTCCTCTCCACAGTCGCCACTGTTGTTGTCGGGTTCGTTTGCAGCGACTGTCTCGTACAGTTTCTTCGCCTTTGTTTGTATGATATTGGTATCTAAGCTGATGTTCTTTCTGCAATCAGCAATCCACAGGGCCAGAGCAGATTCCATCCGCACTATTATCTTATTGCAAGGTGTTACGACCCTCTTCGCTGTTTTCCTAAATGAAATAGTCGCTGTTTTCCTGATATTTGCCTCGTCCTTTTTGATGTATTGAACAGTAAATTTGTTGAGGCCAAAATGGCGGCCGACATTCGCGAACCTTCTTCCTTCCTTCAGCATATCTAACAGTTTTACCTTATCTGCTATGGTTAACATCTTCCTTTGCCACTTTGGCTTACTACCAGAAGCCTTTAGAAGATGAAGGACACTTGGGAGGCATTGCAGAGCTTGAAAAACGAGTAAAAAAAAATCACAAGCACAACACGAACGGCACACACGCGAGTTAGACTGAAAGGGTGAGGTGAGACAATGGAAGACACTGGGAGAATGAAGCTTCAATCAAAAAGCCAATCAGACCCCATGATACAGAACATATAGAAAAACAATTCTGTGATTCGTCGTCTCCCACCCTTTCAGCCAATAGCATCCCATGAACTATCTTACGTAGGTGCGAGCCTTTGCGTTTTCCAAAACACCAATACAGTGTAAGCTATCGTACAGTATTTTACATGGTGCAATACTGTGAGTTATATGTTTAAATTTATGTTTTTTACTATTTTTTACTGTTTAATTATTGTTACGCTAGGAAATATTTTTTTATCAATAAAATAATGAAATACTGGAATTTTAATATGTACTAGCTCACGTAGGTGCAACCCTTTTCGTTTTCCGAAACGCTGATACTGGTATCGTATTTTACATGGTGCAATACTGTGAGTTACATGTTTAAATTTATGTTTTTTACTGTTTTATTTTTCTTAGGCTAGGAAATACATTTTTTTATCAATAAAATAATCAAAATACTGAAAATTTTAATAAGTGCAAGCTCACATAGGTGCGACCCTTTGTGTTTTCCGAAACGCCGATACCGGTATCATACTTTCTATGGTGCAGAGTTACATGTTTAAATTTATGTTTTTTTCACTATTTCCTACAGTTTTATTATTCTTAGGCTAAGAAATACATATTTTTATCAATAAAATAATGAAAAAAAAAATTCAATAAAGTAATGAAAATTTTAATTTTTTATTTAAATATTCTCACATACACCCAGGAAAAAAACAACAACAACAACAACAACAACTATGCACTGAATTCGCAATAGGTGGACCGCGATATTGTGAGGGAACACCGTATAGCAAGAATGTAAAACATATGATTAATGTAGAGAACAAATATCTGATTTGAGAAACACAATACTGCATTGTCTAAAGACTTGAAAACAGACCTGTAAATCTGCATGGGGCAACTTCAGGAGCATCTCCAGTATAGGCACTACCTAATCCCTTGAAATGATTTTCAGCAAGTTTCACAAGGGAGCCATGATCCACACCACCAGCACCAGCTAAAACAATACGTGGCCCCTTATAATGAGTGGAGATGTAATCCACAAGATCCTTTCGACTAATAGACCTGCAGGATAAGATAATTGAAAACAAAATTAATTCTCTTCACTGAAGCCTTAGGCAAAGTAATTAATATATTTTCCCCTAGCACCCACACAACTAAATGCATTTACTATTTCATTTCTAGGCATAATAATGTAAGTGTTTTATTGTGCCAATTACAATGTTGTGTGCAGTGGTAACAGCACTCTCCTTGGGGAATGACAAACTTGTGTTCGAGTCCAGTGCATGGTGTTAGGAAGGGCATCCAGCCTTAATATCCTAGTTCCGATCTGTATCCACCCCATGCAAATGGGGATTAACAGTGACATATGAAACAGCAAATAAAACAACAAAACTCATGTTTTGTTCTACAATATGAAAAAGCAGAAAGGTAGACACATTATTAGAAAATATGCAATACACATGATATATTATCTCAATCAATTTATAAAACAAGACAAACCACTCCACATGAGCCGACACACTACTATCCCAAATATTATATCAGTATGGCAAATTTACAACTCTCATTTCTCTACAAAGAATTCTCTTTCCTTATGCTAAGAAAATCACTTTAAATCCTAAATTTTTTTTAGGATAATTACATAATGGACAGCATAAATAATGAGCATATTAGAGGGGTAGTGCAGGTAGGATGGTTTGGTAACGGTAAGAGGAACAAGATAAGGATGATTTGGGCATGTGTTGAAGAGAGATGAAGGGTATGTTGGGAGAAGGATGGTGAGGATGGAGGTTTATGAATGTGGTGAGGGTGGACTTAAGTGCTGAATGACTAAGAAGGACACCATGGATTAGGCAATATGGAGACGAGTGATCTGCTGTGTCAACCTTTGACAGAAGATGCAGAGATTTGTTGATGATGACATATCTGTTGTCATAGTGGCTTACTTTTTAAAATCAATCTCTAACAGTAATTAGTAAAAGTAATCCAGTCACAACAAAAAACTTCTGACATTGCACTTACTTAATATTCTTAGTTGGTCCAAGAATAGTGCGCCCAAGAGGAGTTCCTTGGAAGGCCACTGAATGAAGATGATCAAACACAACTTCTTGGAGATCACTTTCAACTTCCTGCATCTCCCGCAAAATTACTCCACGCTCACGCTCAATCTCAACCTAAAAGCATATTTAATTTACTCACTGAACATCACAGCATTTTCTAATGTTATCTCTTAATATTTAGACACCTTTCTTGTGAAGTTAGAGTAGCTTAGTTTTAGTGTGCAAAGTTTTCTCACTTCTCATCTGATTCTCAAATTAGTTTTTGCCTCATTTTCTAGGTTGAGGCTTTCATAAAAGTGGGATATATCTGGGCCACATACAACTGCATATATGCATTTTGTTAACGTTTTAAAACATCTAGTCACATAAGTTTCATACATAAATATATATATATACCCACAAAAAAAAAGGACCTTACCTCGCCAAACTTGCTGTTCTGAATAATATCCGACAAGAGTTCCACAGCCTTTGGCAAATCTCCAGAGAAGCACTTTGCGTAAAATACAGTTTGTTCACGGGACGTATAAGCATGCAGATGTGCCCCCATATTTTCAACTTCCAGCTCCAAGTCAGTTTGAGATCTTTTTGCAGTTCCCTACAAAAAGAATTTTTAGTAACTACAAATCATTTAGCAGACTTCATATTATATTTGACAGCACTAATGTTCACTGTGACAAAATGCTGTTGTGACTAAGATGATATGAAGCCTTTTGCTGCGCCCTTTCAATGAAATTAGTAACAACTCAAATGCTGGAGCAGTCTGCTGTACTTCAGCACAAGTCTCGTACTACCCCCCTTGACAATATGAAAGCTACTAACACCCTCTGAATCCCTCAATTGGGCAATCATCAACTCATATATGGTAACATGACAACAGATACCAAATATTCATTTCCTTTTCATTACTATCCGAGGGAATGGTGCACTAATCTGAAAGTATACGTGCCCAAATGAAGGCTTCACAATTTGTTTAAAAAGAATATTTTCCTTTATGGAAAATGTGCAGGCAAAGGGTTAATGACAGCACCTTCACATTAACATGCAACTCATAAATGACATAATAGACATAGAAATGACAATGTCTCTTAAAAGTGCGAAAGCAACTGAGTATTCAGAAAACTATGAAAAGGGAAATATTGTCAATACAGAAATTTACAAAATAAAGTGTGATATGCTTAGTACTGACATTGTGTGATTTTGAGAGCATAATTTTCTAGTTTGAACATCTTTCTATAGAAATCGATGTTGGTGGTTATGTTATATTAGTGGGGTCATCGTACTGCACGCAAAAAAAAAAATGCCCTTTATTCCACTTCCATCAAACATGATCTATAGCACTTCAAAATACATGGATGAGAAAATGCTTAAAAAAGCTTTTGATACTGTAGGCATATATTCCTTACCTTAAAAGCCATGTGTTCAAGGAAATGAGCAACTCCATTATTAGCATCAGTCTCAAAGCGAGATCCAGTGTCAATCCATAATCCAACAGTAGCAGTGGGTGCTCCAGAGTCTTCAGTGGCCACTCTCATGCCATTATCCAAGACCGTAACACGAGTGGCTGGTACATTTAAAAGCGTCTGTTCATAGCTCACCGGGGCAGCAGCAGCATACCATCTAATGGGCTAAAATGAGAACAAAGATTAGTAAAACAGCTTGCCACTTTTATGTATCATTATTAATCCCCATTAGAAATGGGGTGGACGTCGACAGGTTGGAGCCAGGGCAATAAGGCTGGATCTCTTCTTAACAGCCAGCGGTGGGCTCTAACACAGATTTGTCACTTCCCGAGTCGAGTGCTTTAACTAATGTGCTACTGAGGTCCTCAGATTGGTAACATTATGTATTAAAAAATGCAAGGTTTGATTTGTTGCCTTCCTTGAGCCTGAGATCATAAAGGTGTTCTTCTAAAAAAGTTAAACAAATAACTTCAATGAACCATTTCAAAATATTTCCTTTTCATCTCATTAATAGTCAAACACCTTGCAAAAACTAACAGAATGGCCGCAGATGAAGCTAACAGGGTTGAATCTTATCGAGTATATCCTCAAAACCAGGAATAAGTACAATTCCATAATAACATTTCCTATATCTTTTCCTACAAGGTTTCTACTCCCTCTGTTGTCAACAGAAGAGATGAGGTTTTATTGCACACTTTAACATTACACTACTTTTGGGAATGAACTTCAAGAGTTACAGCACTTCAGTCTTCCCAATAAATCAATTCTGACATTGCAACATGATATAATAAAGGGAACACAAAAGTCACTTGAATCGCTTTAATCTAAAAAAGAAAAAACCCAAGCTTAAGAAGCCTCTGGAGCCAAGACTTAGGATTAAATGGAGTATACAGATTGTAATATATGAGTAAGGTGTCATTCATTATATAGCATGTCTTACTTTGGGCTTGCATTTCCTTTGGAAACACAAGGTCATAATTAGTCCGCAATTGAATGGGGGTAGACACAGACATGCTAGAACTGGGGGGATTAAAGCTGGATGCTCTACCTAACAGCCTGGATGCTCTACCTAACAGCCTGGGATCGAATTCACGTTAGTCATTTCTCAATTCTTGCCCTATACCACTGAAGTACTGCTGCCCCTATGGTGTTTTTAATATTTCACTTATGTTGACAAAATTATGCATCTAGTAAGATATTTAAAACCTAGCTCTCAGTATATGTACTCCACTACATGAATGATACACTTTAGCAATATGCGCATTAAAAGTGGAAACATCCGGAATAATTTCGGATGCAACGAGTTGGAAGTGGGATGGATCTGAGAGAAGTTAAAGTGTCTTCTGTGAGTGCAAAAAAAATTTAATTTAATTACTTACTCTCTGGCCTTCACCTGATAATTATTTACCAACCTAATGCTTTAGAAGTGGTCTAGTTTAAAATAACACAATTCCTTTTTTTTTAATAATGAAATATATTACATAATAAATATGTTCATATATTTAAAAATCACTATGACAAAAAAGAATATTTAACCAACCACACACACCCCATGACCCTACACCTTGGTGCATGCTAAAGTATTCAGTAAGTATTAATACAAAGCAAACTGAATTAGGTGATATAATACTAAGCCTTAAGTAATTTATGAAGTCGAGGCCCATATATGATATGGAAAATACTGTATTTTTTCTTATAACTTTCTATGTGAAATTGGTCGCCTTGATAGTCATTTATATCAAAAATACTTTGTGATACATTTCGTTATTACAGGACCATATACAACAGATATGACCATTAATGTTTATCGTTATACAAAGAAATCAATAACAAATACCAAATTTTAACAGCTAAATCAATGAGGGGAGTAAGCTTTGTAATTACTTTTGCTAGTTGGGGAGGTTTTGCTCCCAGACCACCTTACTTAAGCTAACCAAAATTAATATTACAATTTTACGATTTTCTAACCAAAGTAACTTTCCCAAAATCAGAGGCTGGCTTTCTTTCTTACCTAAATCATTATAAATATAGTAAAGAAGTAGGTAAATATTTACTTTCACACTCTCAGGGCAAACGAAATACTGACTGGGTAATTACTGGCCTTAATTTTACAAATGCAGAGCTCGACTGCCGTTTTTACGAGTGGGGGGGAGGTGTGAGGTTATAGGCCCCAACTTAATTTGTGTCGAATCAGCTATGTCTAATGACATACAGTATTTGGGTACTTTTTTATAACTGCACCTGTCTCAATTTAGTGGTGAAAATTATATATTTTTATGGTTTTGGGTGTGCTCTGAGTAAATGTTTAGAAGCGGGGATTATTTTTGGTGCGTCCTAACCTAACCTCATCTGGGGAAATGCATCCTCCCTAGCCAGGAGCTTCACCCCCGGACTACCTTAGGGGTATTATTTTTTTATATATGAGGGGATTATAAAACAGTGTCAAAAAAAAAAAAAAATCTTTCGTACGTCCTATGCTCATCTAGGGAAACGCTTCCTCTCTGGCCTGAGGCTTCATATTCCATTGATCCCCATAACTTAATACCATATTTTTATCCCGAGCCCCATATTCCATTAACCCCATAAATAATATAATACCATGCTTAGAATGAAAGTGATCTTGAAAACCGACGGAAATATGCTAACTTAACTTAACCAGTCCAAACCTAACCATACGTATAAAAAATGAACTATACGACATTATTCCAACTTTTTTCATATTTCTGAGTGAATGTACTCACTGCTATTGTGGCAAATTTCGATTAATTAGATTGGGCTATGTTACGTAATTTAGATATACATATATTTTCCGAAGGTTTTTAGGGTCATATTTATTCAAAGCACATCACAAAAAAAAACTACGGAAAAATATAAGTTTCACATCAATATTGAGAAGGGCGCAACAGTAAAAAAAAAAAAAAAAAAATTGTTTTGAGCACATCAAAAATACCATCAGAAAATCTGCCATGTAACATTTAAGATATACAAATATCCAATACTTCTTACTTACTCATTAGGACCACAAGCAAAAAATAAAGAGCTTTCAGACTCTCATTTTACATAAATTCCACAAGAAATGCACAATATCTGATCAATTTCACTTCCTTGACGGCAGTGACGCATCCCAACTTACACGGCTCCAAGTAGAGCAATTAAGGTAATTTTTTCACACACAAAAAAAACAATTATTTAATCTCATTATGAATCACCGTATATTACTACCTTAGCAACGACGGTTTTGTTCGAATAATTCTTGAGCAGAGCCCCTGCCGGTCGAAGAAATCGAGACATAGTTGCAGCTTAGAGCCGTGGAGACGAGACGATTGCGTAGACCTCTCTCAAAGGCTCTCTCGCTAGCCAAGGTACAGATAATTCTGATAAACTTCTTTTCTTTTCATATGTTTAGCTTATTAAGCCTATATTATTATATATGTTGTCATATTTTGACATACTCTGGAATGCTTTCTTAAAATACAAATAAAAAATAGACTTTGAGGTATGATTATGCGTGGCAATCATGTATGACGTCATAGTAAAAATAATGGCTCATATTTGCTCTCCTGGATACCATTCTGATAACTCGTTTTAATAATATTATTCACAGATGTCCTTCTGGAAGAGGCCTATGCCTGTAACTCCAGCTCAACAGCCTTGCTTCTACTATGATGGCTGGTGCGTGTGGTGGTTTATGTTTGCCTTGTACTGGAATTTCTGCTCTTAACCCCTCCACACTTTATCCAAGCAAGATTCAAATTTTTCTACTGCTTCTGCCTTCACTGCCCATTTTCTGTGCTGGAAATAGTTCTTTCTTAAGTCGAGCCTTGCCCTGCTCTTAAGGTGTTTCTCCGCATTACCACGCATGTTGTCTTCCACTCTCATTTGGAAGAGTTCCTCTGTATATTCATCATCATACTTGTTAGCGATAATCTTGTATGCTTCATTTGATCACCACGAGATCTTCTGTAGACTAGTGTGGACAAGTTCTGTTTTTGCAATCTCTCTTCATAGGGGAGGTGTTTCAATTGAGGCACCAGGTTTGTAGCGCGACACTGTACATTTTTAAGAGCCTCTACATCCTTTAATAAGCACGGGCACCATACCCAATTAGCACATTCAAGATGTGGTCTCACTATGGTCGTATATAATGCCTTGAAACCTTCTGGATCTAAATGTACAAAGCTTCGCCTATGGAGCCCACAATCTTGTTTGCTTTCTTAATTTTCTCTGTTAAGTGGTTTGAGAATGTTAATTTGTCATACATTATTATTTCTAAATTCTTTTCTGTACTTGTCTTAGTAATGGCATTAAATAAACTGCAGTCATTATTCTCATCATCAGACCACCACCTTCCACTCTCATGGACTTGCTTTTATCTGGGTGGAAATCAAGCATCCATCTTTATGATCATCTTCTTACTTCATCTAGTTCTCCCTGTAATCTAATGCAGTCTTCTCTCTCTACAATTTTTCTGAACAACTTTATGTCATCACCAAACAAGCATACTTCACTGTTATGCTTAATTACTTCAGTTAGGTCATTGATAAATAAAGCAAACAGTAGCAGACCGAGCACTGAACCTAGTGAAACACCACTTGTGACTTCTCTTCATTCAGATGCTTTTCCACTAACCATAACTCTCTGTTCCCTTCTTGTAAAGAAGTTTTTGATTCATCCCAGAATGTTTCCCTCAATCATGTAGCTGTTTACCTTCTCCATAAGTCTCATATGTGGTACTCTATCGAAGGCCTTCATGAAGTCGCAGCAGATATCGTCAATTGCATGTCGCTCATCAATAGCCTCTGTCCATTTATCTAAGATTTTAATTTACTGAAGCACAATAGATCGTTCTGATATAAATCCAAACTGCCTGTTGCTGAATAGCTTGTGTTCTCTCATACATAACATGATGTCCTCCCTCAGCAGTGATTCCATTATCTTACTGAATATGCTCGTCAGGTTCTCGGGTCTGCAATTTCCTGGATCACTCTTGTTTCTTTTCGTGAAGATCGGGGTAATGTGAGCAATCCACAAGTCATCTGGTACTTCTTCGAGTAGGAATTTTTCAAATTTTCTCTTGAGCGGCTCAAGTAGTTATTCGGCCAATTCTTTTATAATTCTTGGGTGCACACAATCTGGACCTGAGGGCTTATTTCGGTTAAAATTTTGGATTTATTTCCGAAACTTTTCTTGTGTAATTTCCATATTTTCCAAGCTTGGTACAATTCTTAACGAGCCACTGGCAGTTCACCTCCTGAAAACCTCTGAGAATCTGTCTGAAAGGACCTTTGCTATTTTTTCCATCACATGTTGTCTTTACCTTCTGCTCTTCATCCTTAAGCAGATTCGCTATTCTAGATTTTGTTCTTGTCTTTAATGTTGCATATTTCCAGAAAATTTTTGGATTTTACTTGACCTGTTTGACAACTTTTTTTCTCTTTAAGTTTCACAGCATTTCTTGTCTCCCATCTGTTTTGGTTATTTAGTCTCCTTTACACAGTTTCAAATTCTGCATATGTTCCACCTCCATGTGCATTTGTGTTTCTCTTCATCTCATTCAGTCTTTCCCATAATCTTTGGTTCTTCTTTACTTTAGACCAAAGTTTCTTATTCATTTGTAGATTCTCATTGGTTCTCTTCCTTCTGTTAAGCCCACTTGTAATATTTTTATTTGGTATATACTCATCAATTATATCTTTCAATTTACCAATAAACGTTTTCCGCAGTTGCTCTATGGATAGTTCGCATGACAGGTACTGGTGCCAGTTAATGCCCATGCATCTCTTCATCAGTTGGTAATTAGCCCTCTCATACAGATAAGCTGTCTTCTTATGTATGTTGGCATGGTCTCTTCTGCCCAGTGGACTTTGTATTCTGATCCCGTCTATGATTGATTCATCATTACTGAATGATAAGTCAAGAGTGTTGCCTATATTTTCACCTCTCATCCGAGTGATGTCCTTTACATCCTGAGTGAAGAAACAATCCCTTAACTTTTTGATAAGCATGGTAGATAACTCGGTTGGCCCTGTCTTGGAAGTCTAGTTGCTCCTGTTGATATGCGGAAGATTTAGATCCACTAAGACTATCTTATATTGCACTTGTTTATCACATACCTCCTCTAGCAACTGGAACAAACTAGAGTTGCTATTTACCTTGCTGATGGGACTTCTATACACAGAAGTTATAAGTACATTACCACTATCACTATTCACCTCTATGCTGCAGTATTCACAGCAGTGTGTATTCAGTTCCAGAACCTCATACTCCCTTTTCAACCAAGGGCTAGGATGGTTGCCTTCTTGCGAAGGATTTGATTTGGAGATGTAATTGCTACCCTGAGTGCATGCCCTTGCTAACCTTAGACCATGAAGGGGTGCGATCCCTCGACCTGACGCCTCAGAGTTGCGGATGCTACTGTTTGAGCCACGGTGACTACATATGCAGTCTTTACTATGCCATTTATATGCATTTCTGGAAACAAATATGCCAATATGTTTACTCCTAGATCTCTCTCATTTTCTGTCTCTTGAAGTTCTACTTCTGACATTGAGTAATTAAGCTTGGATCTTCTAGCAGTTATTCCCATTCTCATTACTTTACATTTAGAAGTACTGAATTTCATTAGCCACTTTTCTGATCACTCATTTAGACTAAAGGTTGAACCTTTTGGAACACCACTACTAATCCTTCTCTATTCAGACACTATTTGTTTTATTCTAACCCTCTGTTCCCTGCCTTCTAAGTAAGTTTTTATCTATTTCAAAAAATTTCCACCTATTCTTGCCATTACTTACAGCTTCTTAATAAGTCTCCCGTGTGGGACCGTATCAAATACCTTCTGAAAATCTAGGAATATGTAATCTGCTATGACAGAGTTTATTTTTTCAACTTGAAATCTTTCACTTATGAGCAGCGCCATCCCTGCACCAGTCAACTCAGATTTTTCAATCCTTCATATTCTGAAGCCCTTGGGAAAAACTGTGATACTATTTATTCCTCATTTAACTTGGTCTTTGTAACCTCTACTATATCTGCCTTACTTTTGTGAATCATATTTCTTAATGCTACTGCCTTGCCAGTTACTCCATCAGCATTTGTGTACAACAGTCTTAAAGAGAAAGCATCCCTTTATCTTTTAGCATTATCTCCTCTATCATCTCTTTGGCTGGAAGAACCCTGAAACAATTTTTTTTCTTATCTTCATTTCTTCCCTTCTTGCTACAACCTTTCGAAACTCTCCAATCTCTTCCTGTGTTCTGTATGGCATAATAAACACTGTTCTGTATTTTTGTAGGTCCTTTAGGTTTTTTTGCCTTCATCAATAATTCTTTACAAGTGGGATCGAACTCGCATTAGTTGCTACCAAACGCACTCACTCTACTGAAGAGCTACTGTAGCCGATTTTTACTGAGATAACATATTCAAGTAAAACGTAGAAATGCCTTTTCAAGACTAGTACTTTGTACATCCCTAATGAAATCTACCAAAGAAGAGAATCGCCTCTATTTAAGGCAATATATATGATCCTATTTTCTTTACAGTGTTAAATTAAATGATTATCTAGGGTAAAAGTTTCATAAAAAATAACTAATTTGATTTGACAAATATAGTTATTTTTTTTTCTTCAAAATTCAAAAGAATACCATACCCGTAAACTGAAATTTGTAAATTTTTATGATGATGTCATCTATATATTTTTTCTAAATATTGAGAAAAGCACCAAAAATATTGTATGTCTATTATGAGTTGTGGCACTACAACTTTCATCATATCTGTCACTGTCTCCTGATATCCAGACTTTCAATCTCAGTGCCCAGAGTGGTTCATCACCAACAATAAATCTGATAGAATCATACTTTTTTCTACAGCAATTTATGTTATAAGAATACTTTGTTACAGTGTTCACACCATGTCTCTTTTCTAGTATGACATTTAGTAGCCTTAGGCTTTTGCTTACTAAGCACACCACACCACACTTTACATTAGTATTTCATCTGTCTTTTAATTTCCATATAATCAATTTTCAATATGCTGTCTAGTCTACATTTCTCATGGCACACCTTTTCTGCTTCCTTATGAACTTCTGGGAAGAATTTATTAGTTTACAGGAGTGAAATAAGTGGTTAGCGAGCTTCAGTGTTTCAAAATATAAAGTCACGAGAATGGGCAAGAGAATCATTGGACTAGGGTTGGTGGAGAGTTGTTTTTCTTTCTTCCTAAATTTTTCTCTCTGTCAGATGGCCTAGTAATAACTGAAAATTGAGGTGATGGGATAAAGATATGTTACATCAGTTCTTGTTTATAGAAGTTCCTCCTCTTACACGGTTAAATGGTTCCTCCTCCTTCGGTTTACTAAGAAATCAAGGATGTTCAAGACCATTATACTGTACATCCTGTTCTCAATTTCCCAAATACTTCGTCATATCTAGATTACTGTATTGTACTGAAATTGTAATTGGTATAATTTTATTTCTATGTAAAAACAAAGCAGTAGTTATAATAATTTATTTTTTGAGTTTTTTAATTTTTTGATTAACTGACCTTGTATATTCGAAGCTGCACTATTCAGAAGTGTAAGATTTTGATTTTCAAAGGCAAATTGTAAGAAAAGGAAAGTATATTGAAAATTATATGAAAAGTAAAAGAAAATTCCTATTCGCTCCATGCTATTTTGTTTTGCCTTTTCAAATAATGGTATTCATGTATCAAATTTTTAAGTATTCAGCCTTACATTGTGGTTCGATCATTTTATTAAGTCTCAGAAAAATCTCACTTCAGAGCTTTGGTCAATTACAGCGCAAACTTGAAAAACTTTCTAAAATTCTCATTGTGATCTTACGAGTAATGTTGTTTGCCGTTATACTGTCACTATTAATCCTATTGTGGAGGTAGACACAGATAGGTTAGAGCTGGGGAATTAAGGTTGGATTCCATTCCTAGCACCCTGCGGTGGGTTCTAACAAAGGTTTGTTACTTCGCAAGTCAAGTGCTTCATCCACTGCACTCCTGTGGCCCTTGGGTGCTTGCGAGTAAACTGCACCCATAGTCTTGGGGAGGCTTTTAAGTTGCAGACTTTATGCTTAGTGCCGTTATTCAGGTAAATTAATGGCAAAATTACATATTTTATGTAACTAGTATTTTTGGAAATTTTGTAATGATATGAAAGCACCTGCATTGAATTTAACTAATATTTGAAGTACTTTTGATTCACTGTTTTCCAGGTGTGCTTGTGCTAAGGAAAAGGGGCAAATAAGAGTCAATTAATACAATGTGCCAATTCACCGGAGAAATTATACATAAAAACAACAATTATACATAAAAACAAGAAGTTTGTCGAACGTGTTCGACAACCAAATACCCCGTTCACACGTTCGAACATCACTTCAAACACTTGTCTGTCGAACCGCATTCGACGAACCGTTTGACCGTGTAAACCCCCCTTAAGGATGCAAAAGAAGGCCCTCTCGGGCGAGCAAAGTGAGCCTAATCAGCTGGTGAGTTCGGGGGGGGGGGTGCTGTAAGACCCCCCTAGAAAATTTTTGAAATATGAGCAAGTCTAGGAGCATTTTGAAGCTATATGCAAAGCAATATCGAGGAAATTGGAGCAATATACAATAATTAATATTAGGTTAATTATGCTTATTTTGAGAGTACACAGTACTTTGCAGATTAACCTAACCTCATATAATGCACATAACCAAATGTTGCACTTTAATGACTATTCAGAAATTCATGATTCAGAATATCAGTTTGACGTTTAATTTGTCTGGGTTGGGTTGGGGGGCCAGCCAGATCTTAGGGTGGCTAGCTGAGCATTAAGGATAGGGCGCTGGGCCCCCCAAGACCCCCAAATGACGCCTTTGGGCCATGTTAAAAAATAAGGCAAAATCATACAATTTTATTTCTTCACACTAATGACAATTGGGTAAAACTATAAAGACAAACTTAAAATAACATTCCACTTAATGCAATAAAAATACAACTCATAATGCAATTGTCCTAGCTTTTGCACGAGCAAATTTATCAATAATATTTTGCAAATATTTTTTTTTTTTTGCCAGCTCATGCTCTATGCTTATTAAACTCAACGAGTTAAGGCGCTTTTGTTCCATTATGGATCTTTTTTTCATTTTTTATGTGATTTAATTTTGAGAATGATCGTTCTCCTTCACAAACACTGCGTGGCAGTGTAAGATAGATACGTACAGCAACTGCAACATTTGGATAAGAATGTGATGTCACAGCAAAAAAAATTTTGAAGCATTATTTAGAACATCGTCATGATAAAGATCATCAATTTTAAGGGACATATGTTTACGAAACTGAATAATTTAATTCTCCAAATCCATTTCCAAATCTCCTTTATACTTTACCACAAGGTTTCTAGCATCTTATTTGATGCTGTTAAGATCCTCATTACTATAATAAAAAAGAAATGAGAACTTACCATGAACTTGTGAATAGGCAATGGAACGTCTGCTTATCTCAGTGATAAGGCTGTCGCAGACAACTAAGAAAATTTGTGAGATAGATTTTTCTCTAGGAATGAAATTATGCTCATTTGAGCCATTTCTATCAGTTTCTGTGAAATGCTTCTGACGAGTATGACTCCGTTTTGTTTCATAGTGGTAAATTGGAGACTCTACATCATCAAACAACTTTGAAAAGACAAGATAAGCTTTGTTTCCATAGTAATCAACGTTAGTGCAAATACTTTTGAAATATTCTAAAAGTTATTTCAAGCTATCTACAACAGCCTTCAAGCATAGCCCCTCAGATTGTAAAGTAAGATTAAGTTTGTCAACTCTTTCTAGTATATCTGACCAAAACAAACACATAAATTATGCTTTCAAACTTGCATAAATGTGCTGCAAGTTGTTTTGCCTCAGCTTGTGTGTCCTTACTCTGATTAGCATCCTCATGAAGAGTTTCCAAAATTTTAATTATTATTAAGTAGTTCAATTTTAGCGATCTCACAGCATCATTCCTTGCTGATCAATGGGTCTCTGAGAAGGATTTTACCACATGACTTCTGCTAGAACCATCTGAACTTCTTGCAAGTGAGTCAGTTAACAGTTTCCAACGATATGTGGAACCAGACAGAATGTTGTATACTTTTTGAATAATACCAAATAAAGTAACACCTTCTACACAACAACTTTATGCAGCATTGCAAACCAAGTTGAGTGAATGAGTACTGCAGGGTATGTACTCAGCCAATGGATTTGATTCACGGATGAATGCTTGGACTCCATTATATATCCCTGACATATTACTAGTATTATCATAACTTTGTGATCGGCAGTTCAGTAGAGAGAGTTCACACTTGGACGAGTATTCTACTATGACGCTAGCAAGATCTTTGCCCACGTGATTAGATATTGGAATGAATTTCAAGAATCATTCTACAGCTTCATACTTATTGGAATCAACATATTGTACAATGAATGTGAGCTTATCAACATGTTGCAGGTCAGGAGTTGAGTCAACAATAAATCCAGAGTATTTTGCGGCCTTCACTTCAGCAATTATAGATTCTATAATATGCTTACCCTTAAGTTCAATGAACTCCTCACTTATTGTGAATGATATATATGAAACATGAAAACGACAACAGCTGCCAAATTTGTCTAGATGTGATGCTAAAAAAACATCACACTTAGCCAATAATTATAGAATTCCCCCAAAATTACCATTTTCCTTAGCTCCAATAATCTCAATTTGACCTCTGAGTGCTAGCCTTTTCTCACCCAAAAATAATAGCACATGTATGCTACGTTCTAGTAAAGACGTCCAGTACAATACTGACTGAAGATGATCGAATTTCACATTCTTCTCGATTTAACCAAGAAAATAATGATTGTTTGTTTGTTTCCCCCTTTTCATGGCAAGAAATTCTAAATGTAGCATTTTTTCAGTCATTGAATCAACTTATAAACTAATCTGAGTTTTTTTGAGAAAAGTTTACATACACCACAATAGACCTTTTTTGTCATTTTGAAAAAAAAAATTCTATTAATAACTTCTTCATATACCATTTGTTGTTTAAACATTGACTTTGAAATACATCGTTGTTGTTGTGATTCATCAATCTGTACAGTTGATTTGACCAAATCTTCATCACTAAAATCAATGGTTTGCTGAAAACAACTTTTCTGAGTGAAATTATTCTTCACATCTTCAGAAACCCCCCAATTAGCTGGATCAGAACTATATGGTTCATCACTTACAGAACTTACAGTTTGTGTCTCTGGAGAAACATTACATGAGGATGATTGTTTGACTAGTTTCTCTGGTTGTGCTCAGCTTGTAGGAGTAGGCCTACTGGCTTGCTCTGGGATGTAGTGGCAACAGTATCAGCTTGTTTAGACTGTTCTGATTCAAAGTATTCAGAAATCGGTTTCACAACACTTGTCGCAGCTTTTAATTTTTTAGTTTGTAATTTTCGTTTTTCTGCCCTAGATAAATATACTCGCTTCATGGTAGATTGTCCAATAATGTCTTACCTGAAAAAAAAATAAACTAAAAATAATAATGATCTATATAATAAGAGGAAAAAATATGTTTGTTTGTCTTGAAAACAACGTCGCTATATATTTATGCTACACTGAAAGGAACTGTACAGACCGCTGTAGTTTTAAAATGCATTTGTTGACCTTGTCAGACACGTAAATCACTCATAATAATAATAATAATAATAATAATAATAATAATAATAATAATAATAATAATAATAATAATAATAATAACCTCAACAAAACATGGTGGCCACTGTTTCCAGTTGGTGGTTCATACTAAAAATTTTTTCAATATCCAACACATTATCTGTGTTTACTACATCAAGCAGCGATGTATGCATGTATGTAGTATTATTGATGTTTTTGTTATAATTCTTTTTCTTCTTCTTCTTCTTCTTCTTCTTCTTCTTCTTCGTCGTCTTATTATTATTATTATTATTATTATTATTATTATTATTATTATTATTATTATTATTATTATTATTATTATTATTATTGTTGTTGTTGCTGTTATTGTTGCTGTCTTGAATATATTTCAAGACAGTTTATTTCTACGTACATTATGTAAGTGTTATTTTGCATATAGTTTCGTTTATTGTAACGTAAGTGCATGAATGTATACTTTTAGACTTAGCATGTATACTTATTAAGTTCTATCATGTATACACGTATATTCGTATGTATAATGTGTAGTTTATTAGGGAGGCTGGCCGTAGAAGACGTGGAGAAAGGAATGTAGGTCACTAATGGATTTTAGCCATTAACCCTTCACCTCCTTGATAACGCTTATTGCATCGCCTCGTTGAACAAAGAACTGTTGTAAGCAAGTCATAACTCAACTTAGTCCTAGTACCAAGGACCCCGAC